>ML802023.1:263731-282258 GCA_009831015.1 Picea engelmannii
TAATGAATTAGTCATGATGGTTAATGATTCATTTAAATATTAATTAATTCATTAATTAATTAAGTATTAAATAAAAGGGTGGAGAATAAAATATAACATTTAAATCAAGTTACATATACAAGAAGGGATCACATAAGGATCCCGAGAAGATAAAGAATTAATGATAATGGATAAGGGTAATTAAATGGAGGGATAAGGAATTTAATGCAAGGTGGAGTGTCGGTGAAGGGGGAGGATAAGGAAGGAAGGAAGGGTTGGAGGGGATCATTCTACAGAGGACTATTTTTCTTGCTATGGGCAGAGAACCGAGAGGGGCTGTGAGATGGGTGTGCTCAGATTGAGGCACGAGATTTTCTGGTTGTGAGATATTGATCAGGCAGGGGCCAGGTTGCTAGAGGTTTTAGTCTTGGAGGGCCAGGATATCTGTAGATATCCTGGAGCTAGGTCGTTTTCCTAGTTGGCAGGGTGGACAATAGTTTTGGGCAATTATTTTTTTGTGTTTGCAATAGGACTGGACTGTGTAGCAAGTAGCAAGAGAGCAGCAGAACAACAAGGCAGCTGGCAACGCAGATTAGCATCAGGACCAGGTAATCCTGTTAAATTATGCATTTATTTATTCTACTATGAATTCGTTAATATTTGATGAATTTAAATTGCTGAAGTCGCTGGTATGAATATCGATATTATGCTGAATAAGTATTGTCTTAGTTAAGAAATAAATTGCTTATGAGGATAAGGATGTTTAGATATATATATGGGCATTACAGATCGATAAACCACTTCAAGAGTTATAAAAAGGGGAATACTAGAGTTATTCTCGCTACCATGTGCATATATTCCCTTTGGACTTTTAGGAGGACTTCATCATCGAGTTTTCTCATGTCAGGGTCATTATGCAGGGTATATTCAGGGAATTCTTCCCGCTTGATCTTCTGGAAAAGTTCTCCTCGATGTAGGAGTACTATCTTGGTACCTATGATTGCCTCTATGTCTTTGAAGGCCATGGGTTGAACGAAATCTTTCTTGGTGGATGTTTTGACAATGGGCACTGGCTTTGGAGCAAATTCCAATTGTTTTGCGACCACTGGGGAAGAACCGTCTCCCACCTCTGGTTCTTGTAGCTTCGACGCTCTTGGAGATTTCCTGGTAGTTGGTTTTCTTGGAGGCATATTTTCAACAAAAGAAATAATACTTTAGGGCTGGCATACAGAGAAATATTGGATCATAATGTATATGTGAGGTGAAAACATAGCAAAAACCAGACTAGTACATACCTCTAACGCTTGCTAAACTCTGTTGTTTAATACTAACGAGATCTTGGAGGATTCTATCGAATTTCTCGTCTTGCTTCTTTGTCTGACCTAAACTTCTTTTTGCGCAGAATAATCTTGTTTACAATAACTCAAAAGAATTTAACGGGAAAGATCTTACCAATTGTATCAACTAATTAATCTGGGTGATGAGTGAAATTCAAACAAATCTACTGCCAAATCTTTACAATTTAATTCATTGTGGGTTGACAAAGAAGGGGCGGAGGATGATGCATTGTATTAGCATGTTCAAATGGTCCTTTTGATTCGCGCACGAATTAGAAACTAATGCGATATTTTGGAATTAATTAGCCCTTTAAATGCATCATATCTAGCGTTAAAATGTCCCATCGTGTTGCTTTCCAAGTGGGTAGGTCGGGGATTGGTGATATGTGGTGAATGATTCATTGGCATCCTCCTTCTTAGAACTTAGGAAGCTGATTGATTTCTCCATATGAAACTAATGTGGAAAAAATGACTCGGGGTTTGGGAACTGCTAACGACTCAAGGGAAAAAACTTGATCATATATCTAAGAGCTTTGGCAACGACAAGTTATAGGTGGGGGTAGATGGTTTGATCGTGTATATCAATTGGAGTCAGGGTTTTCAACAAGATGTGCGCGTTAAAATAAACCTCAGTCTGTCGATGTTGAAAAGTATCGGGGTCATCATTCAGGGGGGGGATAAACCTGTCAGACCCCTTTTACGGACCTACCTTTTCAAAACTCATCGATGTCGAAAGTTTTAGGGATCGGCTATCAATGTTTCTTTTCAAAACTCCTTCCACCCTTTGTCGATGCCAAAGGAATCGATCATCGGTGGTATCCTTGGTGAAGCTCATCGCAAAAGAAAACTCAAGTATGACAACGTTGATGAAAATCGGCGGTCGGCTACCTTGGTTCTCTCGAGTGATTTCCTTTTATGCTTAATCCTTTCCAATGCCAAATTTCTTAAGAGCATCGAGGAAACTTTTTGACTGTTGATTCTTTAATTTAAATGTTAGTATTTTAAGTTATGGGTTTTCGCATGCTCAAGCCAACTTTGATAGGCTTAAATGAGAAACAAAATGATAAGAAAATACAACATTTTTTACATTGAAGTCGAATTAGGCTGTGCAAAAGATGAAGTGGTACCCAAAGAGTAAAATTTTCCATAGGATTTTTAGGGTGTGTTGAGTGCTCAACAAATGGCGACTTACTGAGTGAAAGAAAAATATATGTTCCTCCTTCATGCTCAGTTGATGCAAAAGCTAGTGGTGAACCTTACTGGTTTTAAATAAGAGCTTTGTTTACCCTTGCATTTGAAATTCCCCAGTTGATGCTTCAATATTTTCATGTGGGGTTCTTAACCTATATTCCTCCTTCATTTCCTATAACCCTGATTCATGCCCCCTTTTACAGAAGTATAGTAAGGCATTCATTGGCATGGAGCCTTTAGTTACCTTTACTCACTTGCTTCGGTGTTGCTTCACTACCAACGAGTGTCCATACCCCTGATGGAATCACCTCGACATCACATAACTTTCTCTTCTACCAACGAGCATCCATAGCCTCGGTGGAGATATCTGCATACCCTCTCCTACTGTTCACTCTTTAGATAATGTCAGTTTTATTTTAGCATAATTCCCTAAGCGAGTGGGAGAGGATGACGTTTTTTTATTTTTCAAAGTGAGATGGTTAAGGTGGATCCTTTGCTAGCTTTGTCTTTTGGATTCATGTAGTCCTTTCCATCTTTCCTTCTTTCCCTTAAGGTATTACCAAACCACTAAGTAGACACTTCTGACATTTCTCCAAAGTTGTTCCTCTGTGTAGGTTAGATAGAGAGCCCCTCGAAACAATTAAAAGTTCCCCAACGTTCCTTATGTTTGTATGTGATCAATGAGTGAGGAATAGAGTTCGCAATGTCGCATGACCTGAGGTCGACCATCGTCTTGCTAAACAGAATATTCAAAAGTGCAAAAATCCAGAAAGAAAAATAAAAAAACAAAAATACATTCCGCAATCATGAAAACACTCATACAAAACATAAAACATAAATATATATATATATATATATATATATATATATATATATATCATTATTATTATTGGAAATATTTTTCTAGGGCTTGGCCATTTACTGGGAAGGCGTCAGGTTCCCCCCTCAAATTCTAAAACTTAGAATGTTTCCCTTTTGGCTTGTTTGCTCTGTCCCATTTTAGGAGTCTCGTACTTCAAAATTATTTTGTTTAGCCATATTCTTATCAAACCATCTTTTCACTATCTGTTGGTGGGCTATGAATTTAGAATTAGCCTTTTCCCTTTCTTATTCTAGCATGAGAAACATGTCAATTCTTTCTTGTATGACTGATGAAGGTTCCCCTCTGGAATTTTGGGATAGTTGAAGAGATGGAAGAAAAATCCCATTCGGGAGAATGGCTTCATGCCTGTAAACAAGAAAATATGGGGAATTTACTATAGATTCCTTGGGTGTGACCCTATTGGCCCATAGACCATTATGGAGTAGATTGTGCCAATTCCTTTGGTTTTATGCAACCATCTTATTTAATATTATCACTAGGTTTTTATTAGTTGATTATGCCACCTCGTTTCCCAGTGGATAATAATTTGCAAAGTACCTAATTATGATTCCTTTGTCCAGAGAAAATTTTGTCAATAGGGTGGAAGAAAAATAAGTTACATTATCAAAAACCAGGATATAAGGGACACCAAACCTTGTGATTAGCTATTGTTCTATGAATTGGGTCACCACCTTCTCATTTACATGAGATAGAGGGATGGCCTCTGCCCATTTCAAGAAGTAATCGGTGGCAGTAAGAATGTACTTGTGTTGTTTTGAAGAACTGGGTGTAATTTCACCTATGATCTCCAAACCCCATTGCTCAAAAGGCCTAGAGATAGTCACTGGTTGGAGTGGGACTATCGTTGTCTTCTCCTTCCTGACACTTACTTGACAAGATTTATAGTTTCTAGAATAGGTCTGAGCGTCTTTGAACAAGGTGGGCCAATAATAACCAGCTCTCAGTATCTTATGAGCAGTGGTATTTCCGGCGAAATGTCCACTGGAAGGGCCATCATGGAGCTTCTTCAGAACTTTGTCTGCATATTCACGTTCGAGACGTCTTAATAGCACCCCATCATAATTAATCGGGAAGAGTACCGAATTTACGAGTGCAAATTTTAACTTGAGAGTTGTCGTTTCCCTAGGGTTGAGATTTTCTGGACATGTCCCATGGTGTAGGAGATATGTTAGCTTCCCGTACCAAGACTCTTGTCCTGGGGAGATGTCTGAAAATTCGCCACACCATAATTCCATTTCATTCTCCCACCCAGAATATTCATTTACTTGATCCTGGGCTTCGGCTGCGAGTTTGCATAACCCTTGCCCTTTAACTAGTTTGGAAGGTTTTATATCTAGATCAAATTCCTGAACTACTTCCATCCAGTTCCCTCTTATTCCCCCCATCTCCTATTGAGTGAATAGGGATCGGACCGTAGGGTGAGGCACAATTACCTTGGTGTGGTTCTTGAGGATGTAATACCTAAAGTGTTTTACTGCTTTATAAACTGCATAAGTCTGTTTATCTATGGAAGGATAATTTAGTTTGGATCCTTGGAGGTTAGTACTCATGAACGACATCAAGGAATAATTGTTGTCATCATCCTTCTGAGTCAATACTGTAGCTAACGATTGGTCGGAGGTGAAAGTATAAAGGAAGAAATATCTATTGAAATTGAGACTTCATAACATGGGGGCTTGCGATATAGTGGTTTTGATGTTGCTAAATGCATTCTTTTTTTCATCATCCCACTTAAATTCGGCATATTTACGAATCATCTTTTGTAAGCGTTTGACAGTTTCCTGATGCAAGAGCATCATTGGAAAGCACGCAGAAGCAGGACCACTCAGCACGTGGGAGTTCTTCCAGAACTTCAACGTTGGTAGTCCTAGCCGATTCTAAAATCCACCATAACTTAGCACCGGAATTTACCTTTGGAGTCATTCTTGAACTAGTACCGAACTTACCCTTTGAGGCACATTTTGAAAATCACAGACAGAGAAGGAGCTTCCACTATGGTTCTGGAGTGCGACTGGATTAAGATAGCGTAGGAGGAATTTTAGAGTAGGCAAGTAGCGAGGGGAAACCCTAAATTTTTTTTTGAGTTGAGTAGAAGTTGGTATGTTCAGATAGGGTTAGCTGCAAGATAGGGGAGAATAGTGTAAGGGGACTATAAGTTAGCAGAAGCCTCAAGCTTTCAAATCTATTGTAATCAGAATATGTTTTGGTATCCATTTTTGGCACTTGTGAATATAATAGAGGTAAAATTGATCCAAATCCATGATGTGTGAATTGTATTTGAAATCTCTGTTATTTTTGTGTTTTTGAACAAGTGAATGAACCTCTGTAGGATAGGAGGGAACTGTGATTGTTAGATTCCAGTCTAAATTTTTTCTCTTCATTGAATCTCTGCAAAGTGTGAATTGAGAAAGAGGGGAACACCAAGAGAGCAGAAGGAATTTCTCTATAAGAAATCCCGTAGATCTGAGCTATCCAGGAACCCATTCACCAGGAGAAGTTAAGGCGAACCTTCGGGGACTTAGAAAATATTATAATTCTAAGAAGTTAAAATCTCAGGAGGAAGAGTGTTGTCACCCATTGGATCACAGAGGGGAATCAACGACTGTCTGATCAAAGACAGAGGTGTGAACATTAACATTGCATATGTCCAGGAGGGAAAACCCACGAAATTATGAATGGACATTGGAGAGCCATAAAGAGGAAACATCGATTCAACCATAGTAATTTATCGAGAAGAGGAACGAGATCCGTGGATCAGTGGCGAGGAAACTTTCACCACATAGGCAACCAGGAGCACTAGGAGAAAGAGCCAGAACACTCGACCAAAGAAATCTTGAAAAGATCTGAGCCGTCAGATCTTTGGAGGCTTAGAGCCATTGGTCTACAAAGAGAGGCACTTCGACATTTCGACATTTGGCAATTGAGTGGAGGACTAACCAGACCTCATACCGGGAAAAGACCTGAAACACAAAATGTCGAAACAATCATAGCCATAGGTCTCACGCGTCGTGCTTTCGGCGTTTAGGAAGGAGGATCTTAGCGTGCCTTGTGGAGAAAGGAGTGGTCACGAGTGCGTGGTCACGTGAATAGAGGAAAGGGTGGATCCAACCTCTGTTATCCCTCATCAAATTTTGGGACTTGGAGAGTTGATGGGTTGCCACATCGGGAACCCCGGAATCCAAAAACACGAAGTGCCTTTTAGGACGCGGCTTTTGGGCTAAGCTCATGGTCATACCTATGATCACGAGAGGTGGGGAGTTTGATTCTAGTGCTTGTTTGCATGGGAAAAACAAAGAGAAAGGACCTGCAGATTTAGTGTTAGAGGTTCCCTTTTGGGACCAGGAGAGTCGCTCTGGCTCCAGAATCAAAGATCCAGACAGGGAGGTCACGCAACCCTTAGGAGGGAGAGGGGGTGTGCATTAGGTTGTATCATAGCATCGTTCTTCATCTGTAGACTTCAGGCAAGAGGAAAAAGAGGAAGAGACAAAGAACTCAAATTTCTACTCTATGTGTGATGAACAGTCAGCATAATGTCGTCGGGGAGACAAGAGGAACCTTTATCCAACCGTGTTGTAGAGAGAGATATGCAAGAACTTCATGCCATATTGGAAACAATGGAAGCAACACAGAGAAGAGAACCTGACGCTGGAGACGTCAGTGAAGAAGAAAGTGAAGAGGTTGAGGTTGAAGAAGCTGCAGGAGAGGATGTTGTAGAGGAACACTTGTTGAGAGCAATCGCTAGATTGGGAGGCAGAGATAAGATAGAGGTCCCCATGTATGAGGTAAACCTAGATGTTGAAGAAATGTTGGACTGGATAAGGTCCATGGACAAGCATTTTGAATATGAGGAAGTCGATGAAGAGAAGAAGGTGAAACAGACAGTCACCAAGCTAAAAGGGCATGCAGTGATGTGGTGGGACGAACTGTAGGCTGAGAGGAGAAGTAAAGGAAAACAGAGGACAAAGAGTTGAGACAGAATGGTAGCCAAACTAAAGGATAATTTCATTCACAAAGACTATCAGATAAATCTGTTCAGCAAGTTGAAAAACCCGAGACAAAAAAGTATGACAGTTAAGGAGTACATAGAGGAGTTCTATCGACTAAACATCAGAACTGGATGAAGATATAAAGACGAGGAGAAGGTTTCCAGGTACATAAATGGACTGAGGTATGAAATCTAGGATGAGATCAACATGATGTCAGTCAGAATCATGGAATACACTTTTCAGTTTTCGTTGAAGGCAGAGGAGAAGCTAGCCAGAAAACAGAACCAGCGAGAAAGAGGTAAGAGCTTGGTCCCAAGAAAAAGAAAGGGATTTAACCATGACAGAACACATCAGCCTAAGAGTGAGGCTGAGAAACCACACAATCACTCAGAATGAGGAGGAATTTCCCAAGGAAGGCAAGATGGTGGAAGGACCTCTTCTAGAGGAAGAGGCGGAGGAGGAATAAGATGCTATGCATGTGGAAAGATATGGCACATGTCTTGGGAATGTCTTGAGAAGAAGAAGGAAGGAGGAGAAGATTACATCTCAGAATCCCAGTGAAGAGATGTTGAAGAAGAAGGGGCAGAGGATGGATCCTCCATAATGTTGAGAAAAATTCTCTTAAAACCAGAGGCATAAATTGAAAAGCTAGTGCTAAGAAACAGTCTCTTCAGTACAGCTTGCAAAACGAAGGACAAAGTATGCAAGGTGATCGTTCACAGTGGGAGCACTGCAAACCTAGTATCCACAGAGATGGTGGAAAAATTAGAGCTGAAGAAAACTTCACATCCAAGGCCATACAAAGTCTCATGGATGAAAAAAGGACATCAGGTAATGATTACTAAATAATGCTTGGTTGAAATTAAGATAGGAGGCTATAAAGATGAAATCCTTTGTGATGTAATTCCCATGGATGTATGCCATATTCTGTTGGGAAGACTATTGTAGTTTGACAGAAATGTCATTCATGATGGGAGGAAGAATACGCATACACTAGAGAAGAATGGTATAATGCATATGTTGCTACCAATAGAGGAGAAGAAAGTGAAAGAGGAGGCCAGCACAAACATACTTCTCATGAGTGGCAAGGAACTCCTGAAGGAATTCAAGGAATAACAGGAGATGTAGTTCGTTGTGGTAAGGAAACCCAAATTTATCCTTACAAGTACATCAATGAATGATTTGCCTAAGGAAGTTCAAGAACTATTGGATAATTTCTATGATATAGTGGTGTATGAGTTACCAAACTCATTACCACCCATTAGGAGCATCATTCACCATATCAAGTTGATACTAGGAGTAAGCCTTCCAAACAAGGCAACATACAGGTTGATACCTCAAGAGAACGAGGAAGTGAAGAACCAATTCTAGGAGTTGTTAGACAAGGCTTTAGTCAAGCAGAGATTAAGTCCATGTGCAGTCCCAACTGTATTGAGTCCAAAGAAAGATGGAGGATGGAGAATGTGCATAGAATCATGAGCCATTAACAATATCACCATCAGGTAGAGATTTCCTATACCAAGAATGGATGATTTAATGGATTTCTTAAGTGGAGCGAATTTCTTTTCTAAAATAGATCTGGAAAATGGATATCATCATATTAGGATGAGAGAAGGTGATGAATGGAAAACATCCTTTAAAAAAAATGAAGGTCTGTGTGAGTGGTTGGTTATGCCATTTGGATTAACAAATGCCCCGAGCACTTTTATGAGGCTGATGAAAGAAATTCTAAAAGATTTCATTGGGAACTTTGTATTTGTATATCTGGATGATATACTAATATTTAGTAGGACTAAAGAGGAGCATTTGAGGCACCTAACATTAGTGATGAGGAGACTACAGCAAGAGAAGTTGTTGATAAATTTGAAGAAGTCTTCTTTTATGAAGACATAACTCATTTATTTGGGTTTTGTGATCTCTTCGAATGAACTGAAGATGGATCCATAGAAGGTGAAAGAAATCAAAGAATGGTTGTCACCAAGGAACATGTTCGAGGTAAGGAGCTTTCATGGATTAGCCAGTTTCTATAGAAAGTTCATTAGACACTTCAGTGGAATTTGTGCACCAATGATGGATACAGTGAAGAAATGACACAAGTCATTTAAATGGACAGAGGAGGCTGAAAGGAGCTTCAATGTACTAAAGGAGAAGATAACAGAACAACCAATTCTGATCCTGCCGAATTTTGAGAAGACATTTCAGGTAAGATGTGATGCAAGTGGAGTTGCAATAGGAGCAGTTTTGAGTTAGTATAATAGACCTATTTCCTATTTCAGCGAGAAGCTGAATGAAACCAAGAAGAAATACTCCACGTATGACAAGGAGTTTTATGCCATAATTCAATCTTTGAAGAAATGGAGGCATTATCTTGTCCCGCAAGATTTTGTCTTGTTTAGCGATAACCAAGCTTTACAATTCATAACTAGACAAGAAAAACTAAATCAGAGGCATGAGAAATGGGTTGAGTTTATGAAAAATTTTACTTTTGTCATAAAACATATTGTTGGAAATGCTAACACGGTTGCTCGTGCATTAAGCAGGAGATGTTTAATTCTGCAGGAATTCCAGGTGAAGACCTTGGGGTTTGAACACCTTAAGGACCTGTATCGTGATGATGAATATTTCAAAGAGGCATATGCAGCATGTGTTAATCCTATGTTGAGAGATAGAAGTCAGTGGACAGATTACATGGTCCAGGAAGGACTTTTGTTTCGAGGAAATCAATTATGCATACCAACATGCTCAATGAGGGACAATCTTCTGAAAGAAAATCATAGTGGAGGATTGGGTGGACATTTCGGCCATGATAAAAAATTTGCACAGTTGAGCAGCTCATACTATTGGCTAGGTATGAGAACATAGGTGATAAATTTTGTGAACAGATGTAGAATCTGCCAACATGCAAAAGGGAAAAGACAGAACACTGGATTGTATCAACCACTGCCAATACTAGAGAGGCCTTGTGATGCAATAAGCATGGATTTTGTGTTGGGATTTGCAATAACACAAAGGAGATTTGATTCCATATTTGTGGTATTGGACAGATTCTCAAAGATGGCACATTTCATCCCATGCTAGAAGACCATTGATGCAACACATGCTGCAAATCTATTTTTCAAGGAAGTTGTGAGACTTCACGGCCTACCCAGGAGCATTGTCTTGGACAGAGACACGAAATTTGTTGGTCACTTTTGGAGGAAGTTGTGGAAGAATATGGGGATAGAATTTTCCTTCAACTCAGCTTATCACACTCAGACAGATGGGCAGACTCAGGTGGTAAATATAAGTGTGGCAAATTTATTGAGGAGTTTAGTCACTGAGCATCATAATTAGTGGGATTAGATTCTGCCACAAGAAGAATTTGCATACAATGACTCACCAAATAGGAGCACTGGAAGGAGCCCATTCCAAATACTATATGGGATGCAACCTAGGGGAGTGTCTGAGTTGAGAGACTTGGAACAGGGTGAGATCAGAAGTGCAGGGGCAAAATACTTTGTTGCTGAAATGCATAAACTCCATAGCTAGATCAGAGGATAGTTACAGAGTTCTAATCAGAAGTACAAGCACAGAGCTGATAAACATCACAGGGAACTTCAATTTGAAGTAGGAGATCAGGTGTTAGCATGTCTCGGGAAGGAAAGGTTCCCTAGGAGAACGTATAACAAGCTAAAAATGAAGAAGATAGGACCCTGTAAGATCTTGAGAAAGTTTGTTGCAAATGCATATGAGATAGAGTTGGCGGATGGTGTGGGAATTTCTCCCATATTCAATGTTTCAGACCTGTACCCTTACAGGAAATATGAAATAGAAGGATCAGAAGATCAAGGAAAGATTCAGTGGGAGAAACAAATGCCTATGGCGAAAAAGCCACAGATGGAGAAAATTGTTGATCAGAGAATTGGCAAGAAGACCAGAAGGAAGACCTATCTTAAATATCTGGTCAAATAGAAAGGACACCCAATCAAAGATGCCAGTTGGGAAAATAAGGTTGTTATCCAAGAAAATCAGTGCAGGAAATCATGGACAGGAGTCCATGAATTTTTGTCAAGGGGAGTATGATGTAGGAGCATCATTGGCAAGCGTGCAGAAGTAGGACCACTCAACACATGCAAGTTCTTCTAGAGCTTCAACGTTGGCAGTTGCAGCCAACTCTGAAATCCGCCATAACTTAGTGCCAAAATTTACCTTTGGAGGCATGCTTCAACTAGTGCCAAACTTACCCTTTGAGGCATGTTTTGAAAATTGCAAACAGAGAAGGAGTTTCCACTACGATTCTGGAGTGCGATTGGATTAAGATAGTGTAGGAGGAACTTTAGAGTAGGCAAGTAGCCAGGGGAAACCCTAAAAATATTTTTTAGTTAAGTAGAAGTTTGTATGTTCAGATAGGGTTAGTTGCATGATAGGGGAGAATATTGTAAGGGAACTGTAAGTCCGCAGAAGCCTCAAGCTTTCAAATCTATTGTAATCATAATATGTTTTGGTAGCCATTTTTGGCACTTGTGAATATAACAGAGGGAAAATTGATCCAAATGCATGATGTGTGAATTGTGTTTGAAATATATATTATTTTTGTATTTTTGAACAAGTGAATGAACCTCTATAGGAGAGGAGGGAACTATGATTATTAGTTTCCAGTCTCAATTGTTTCTCTTCATTGAAGCTCTACAAAGTGTGCATCGAGCAAGAGGGGAACACCAGGAGAGCAAAAGGAATTTCTTTATGAGAAATCCCATAGATTTGAGATATCGAGATCCCTTAGATGCAAGGAGTGCGCAGGAAATCGAAGTCTACGGTAGACAAAGAAGAGGAGGAATAACACTTCAGAGAGTGTTATCCAGATCCAGGAACCCATTCACCAGGAGGAGTGAAAGCGAACCTTTGGGGACTTAGAAACTATTCTAAGTCTGAGAAGTTAAAATCTCGTGAGGAAGAGCACGTCTAATAAAATACAGAGGTGCGAATGTTAACATTGCATATTTACAAGAGGGAAAACCCATGAAAGTATGAATGGACGGTGGAGACCCATCAAGAGGAAACATCGATTCAACCATAGTCATTGATCGGGAAGAGGAACGAGAGTCGTGGATCAGTGGTGAGGAAAATTTCACCATATCGACAACCGAGAGCACCAGGAGAAAGATTCAGAGCTCTCGACCAAAGAAATCCTAAAAATATATAAGCCATCAGATCTTCGGAGGCTTAGAGTCGTTGGTTTCCAGTGAGAGGCGCTTCGGCGTTTTGACATTTGGCGTTCGAGTAGAGGAGTAACCAGACCTCATACCGGGTGAAATCGCGAAATGTTAAACGCCGAAATGATCATATCCATCTGCCTATGGTTGATCTGGGTCGTAGGTCTCACGCATTGTGCTTTCAACATTAGGGAAGGAGGAGCTAAGCGCACCTTATGGAGAAAGGGGTGGTCATGAGCACGTGGTCACGTGAACAGATGAAAGGGAGGAACCAATCTCCATTAGCCCTCATCAACTTTTGAGACTTGGAGAGTCTAGGGGTCACCACATAGGGAACCCCAAAATCCCTAAACATGAAGTGCATTTTGGGACACGCCTTTTGGGCTAAGCCCGTGGCTGTGCCTATGATCATGAGAGGTGGGGAGTTTGAGTCTGGCGCTTGGTTGCGAGGAAAAAACACAATGAAAGGACCTGTGGATTTAGTGTTGGAGGTTCCCTTTTGGGACCAGGAGAGCCGCTCCGTCTCCAGAATCAAAGATCCTGACCGGGAGGTCCTGCAACCCTTAGGAGGGAGAGGGGATCTGCATCATTTCCACGAAATCGGGAGTGAATTTCCTCACGAAATTGATTTGTCCAAGAAAATATTGCATATCTTTCTTGTTGTGAGGCAACGAGAGTTGAGATATGGATTTAATAATTTCTGGGTCTATGTGAATGTCTACTTGAGATATAATGTGGCCTAGTATCTTACCTTCCTTGACGCTGAAAATAGTTTTCTTAGGATTTAAGGATATACTGTATTTCCTACACCTTTCAAAAATATGTGTTAAGTGTTGGCTATGCTCTGCTTTGTTCTTTGAATACAAAGTTACTTCATCCAGATACACTACAACACACTTATTGATCAGTCCCCAAAATTCTACGTCCATGGCCCTTTGGAAGGTCACCCCTGCGTTAATTAACCCAAAAGGCATGCGTTTATAAGCGAAGGTTCCCCACTTGGTTCGAAAGGTAGTTTTCAAACGATCTTCCTCTGAAACCACAACTTGGTTGTAACTTGAGAAACCATCCAGTAGAGAGAAAATCTCTTAACCAGACACGGTCTGTAAGAGTTGATCCATTTGTGGGACTAGGTAATTGTCCTTTTCTAAAGCTCTGTTGAGGTTCCTAAAATCTATGCATAAGGGGATTTCTCCATAGTTTTTCCTCATAGAAACCAGATTTTGTACCCATGGGGAATTCCTAACCTGGAAGATGACTTTGGCATCTAAAAGTTTCTTCAATTCCTGATACATGATAGGTTCCAGGGATGGGTGGTACTTTCAGAGCTTTTGTAGGAAGGGTTTTGCTTGGAGTTTTAACAGGATAATGTGTTGAATGATGTGGGTATCATAAGTTTTCATATCTCTATAGTACCATTTAAAGACATCTTGATATTGTCTGAACAGTTTGAGATAAGCTTTCCTTTCCTCCTTAGATATAGTCGTGCTAATATTTATATTCTTTGGGTTTTCCGAGGTCCCGAGATTTATAATTTCATGCATGGGACAAGAGCTACCGGTATTTCCATTTTTAGGCCCCTTAAATCATTCTTTTAGGTCAAAAATATTTTCCAAATTAGCTCTCCCTTTTGGGATCGTGTGAGACTTTGATCTATCAATAGGTTGACCTGTACAAGGATCAGTTTCCATCAAATGTTTTTGGAATACTTCGTCATCAATAGGTAGGTCCTTAAAATTATCTTGGTTAGTCAAAAAGTTTATGATCGTTTCATCTCCTTCAAAGACCTTCCAATTAGAAATGTTGTTCGGCACCGATTGTTTGTAGGGTAACTCCATAGTGAACCGGGAGGATTCATAATCCTCTAGAGGTGACAACCTTGAAGTAGTTGTAGCCAGGGAATCTGCGAGGATATTCTTTTCTCTGGGGATGGCTATAATATTGAAAGCTTCAAAATGCTCCATTAACCTATGCGCTTCCTGTTGATAATTCTTTAGGTGTGGGCAATTGCAATGTATATTATTCCTTACTTATCTAACGATAATTTCAGAGTCTCTAAAAAACTTCAATTCTTTGACATTTAATTCTATAGCTTTCTTTAACCCTTGTACTAGAGCTTCATACTCGGCGATGTTGTTTGTGCATTCAAATTCTAGCCTACAGGATAGGAAATGGCATTTACCTTTAGGATCAATGAGGATGCACCCTGTCCCTTGTTGATATTATGGTAGCTGTGAGAGGTATTTACCTCCACGTGTAAACCTGACGAGAATAGAATACTCCGGGAAGCAATAGAAACCCTAATGAGTTGGCTAATAACCCTAGAAGACTTTTCGGCTCAAGAAGATAATTTGTATTAGGTTATTAGCCTCCAAGAGAAGAAGTCAACTAGAAGAAATAATAATATCCTGAATAGACAGATACCTAGAATAAGAAGTCGGCCCAGGCAGTTATTTAGGAATACTATAAATACAGGGTGTCAGTCTCTCATTTGTCACAGTCACAGAATTGCAGAGCAGCAACTGGTACACACTGCAATGCCCAGTCTTATGCACAGGTTTGAGGAGAGTTGCCATTGCGGCTACTGCATCTAGAAGTTACGTTTTGACTTGGACTATCTCTTGGCTAGGGCTTGGACTATCTCTTGGCTAGGGCTTGGACTATCTTATCGGCTTGTTGATGAGTTATCCTTGGGAAAAGGTTCTCTACCCTTTGTTTGGCTATCTATCCTAGGGTTTTCTTCTGGAGTGATTCTATGTCAAGGTTAAGGTGCTCGGAGGGTGGCTTCGGCCTATGGTTTGGTGACAATAGTTTTATTGTCAATGGTAAAATGAGCACATCCATTATATTCTAACAGGTTATGGGCCCACACCTCCTTCATTTAGTCTAACCGCTAGAGGGAAACATAGCCGTAAGGATACTAAGCTCGTCGAAGAACTACCGCTAGGGTTTCTAGCACGAGTAGTCGCCATAACACTGTCGCTAGAGTTACTAGTAAGTGCAGCTGCAGAAACCCTAATCCTCTCATTGAGGCACCTTAAGTGCATATATTGACCTAATTTCTTGATAGATCAATGCACCCTAGCCTAGCACATCTCCTGGTACTCTTAGCAAGTCAAGACATGAAGTTTGATTTTTTGGTCAAAACTAGGGTTTGACCAAGTCAATGCAGCCATGACTTATTATATAAAGTCAGAGAACAAGTTAGATGGAGCCTCTAACTTTAGAGCATGGAAGACAAGGATTTACCTCATCCTTGCCAAGAATAAAGTATTGGATATCGTGAAAGGAAAGATCGTGGAACCAGAGTTTGAAGAAGGAAAAGAAAAGGAACCACATAATGTTGCAGTTATGGAGAAGTTCAAAGACAATGACATCAATTATATGAGTATCATAGTTGACTCTATAAAATACCTCTTGATACCCTACATCTCCCATATTGACTCATCGAAAAAGATGTACGATGCCCTAACAAACCTCTTCTCAGTTAGAAACAATGGACAAGTAATGAGTCTGAAGATTGAGCTCTGTGACATAAAGATGAATGATGATGACAACATAACATCATAATTTGTGAGAATCTCTCAGTTAAGAGATCAACTACAAGCTATTGAAGAGATTTTTTTAGAGAAGGAATTGGTAAACATAGTACTCAATGGTCTTACCAAGACGTGGGATGCATTTTCCGCAAGCATGAACACAAGGAAGGAGTATCCGACATTTGAAGAACTTAGGACTTGCGCTAAAAAAGAATCAAGGATCAATGCAAAAGATAAACCCCAAAAGAAGTACGATGATCAAGCCTTCACAACAAGATTCAAGAATTTCAGGAATAAAAGAAAGTTTGGTTCAAGGAAGAAGCCAAATCAAGAGAAAGACAATTCAAAAATACAATGCTTCAACTGTCAAAAGTATGGTCACTTCAAGAATCATTGTCCTAAGCTAAATAAAAGGAAAGAGAAACATGAAGCATCAATTTCCGAAGAAAAGGAACCTACAAAGAAGACTAAGCAGGATGGAAGAGACTTCTTCTTCTAAAGGTAACAATACTCTTCTTATTTCCTGTACATATCTTGTTTGCATCATCTATGTACACATCTTGTATATCTATCTCTTGGAAGATAATGTGTTCCAAGAAGAAATATACCTATGGAAGAACAACAAGATAAGGATGGATATCATTAGATAATACACATGAAAGGATGAAATACAAATCATGGGGAAGATATTGCAAGATAAGTTGAATCAATCATGAAGATACTTAGAAGAAGCAAAGACAGAAAGAAGTCAACAATCAAGAGGAAATTGGAGAAAGACTTATGACGTTTTCTAGAAGACAACAAGACAGAAGCATGGAATCTACAGAGGAAATAAGGATGCAGATGGAATTGTGGACTCCGTTATACGGAGGGAGCCGATTATATGCACTCATACATGAAGCAAGGATTAGGAGGGAGCTAATCCTATGATCCATTGAAGATGATGAAGTATATATCCATGATATCATCCATGAAAGATAGTATGTATCCTTAGAAGAAGTCTTCTTCAGAGAGAAGCTTTAAAGTATCCCTGGTTGTCCATCCACATCCGTGATCTTGTGATGAAAGAAATGGAATCTTTAGGGAATGGAATCTACTCCATGGATCCAAGAGATAAACACAATGAAAAACATAAAGATTCAAAGAAAGAAAGAGAAGCCAGAACAACCAGACATTGTATCAAGAATCACAAGATTTCCAGCCTGATATGAAATCAATAAAATCAATCAAGCAGAGGAACTGAAAGTCGTGAGGAAGAACAGTGTATGGAAGACTTATGAATGAAAGCATTGCGAGATCTAGAACTAGAGGTTTTCGCAGATAAAGGGAGAAGAATATGATGATTACTTGTTTCAGTAAACTAGACATATCTCTACATGAGTCATTATATCATCCATAACATCCATGAGTTGGAGTTTTGCATCAGATGAATACAAAGAATGTTCTCTAGAAAAAATAAATAAATAAATAAAGAGCGTATGAAAATAAAACTCAAAGACTTTGAGGCATACCAGAAAGAGAACCTTGTATGTAGATAGAAGAAGACAACTTGGTGGAGAACCTCCAGTGCACAGCAGAAGCACGATGAAGATTTTTCTATAACAGAGATATTGTATCAAGACTCTGTAGATCAGATCTCATAATGACAGAAGAAGTGCCACATGGATATGTTCCTATTTTCCAACAAAGATATACTCTATTGATCAGAGCTACAAAGAAAAACCAGTGTTCTAGAACAAAGTACATTTGAAATCAAGCATTACATTATCCATGAATGAAGTCCAGAAAGGAGAAAGTGGTTCTCCGATATATATCTCCACAGACAAGAATATAAGCGAACATTTTGGTAAGAGTTTGCATACTCCAGATGGAGCTCGTGAATACTACTTCCTTATTAAAAGAGGAAGAGATGACTCCTAGGTTGGGAGGGAGCACTGAAAATATTATTGAAGACATTTACTTTTCAATATTGAGAAATAGCCTAGTTGGGCAGATTCTTTCTTGTTCAGAAAGTGGATTGAGTTTTTTTGATGGACAACGATTTCCCATTGTGGTTAACATGGGAAATGGTACAGATTGCTGATGTATCATAGACAACGACTTCCCATTGTGGTTAACATGGGGAGTGGTCTAGGGAAGTCTCTCTTCTTGAGGGTTACTCAAGAAGACTGTCCTGCCTTGCCGGACAACGATTTCTAATTGTGGCTAACCTGAGGAATGGTCTGATTTGGAGGTTGATACAGGACAATATTTTCCTCTTGTGGTTAACAGAGGAACTGGTCTGGACAATCATTCCTTAGGGTTTATACATTCTCTCCAGGGTGCACTTTGATTAGTGTAGGAGGAATGGCCCAGGGTGGGGAATGGTCCAGGCTCAACAATCAGGGACAGGCATTCCTTAGGGTTTATACATTCTCTCC
>ML802023.1:307756-329077 GCA_009831015.1 Picea engelmannii
CATGCCTTGAGGAAATGGAGACACTACCTCATGGGGAAAAGGTTTGAGCTAAGGACAGACCACAATGGTCTGAAATATTTATTTGATCAGGCAAATCTAAATGCTAGGGAAAGCAGATGGTTATAATTTCTAAGCGAATATGAATTTGATATAAAGCATATCAAGGGGAAATAAAATAAAGTGGTTGATGCACTCAGCAGGAGGGTACATGAACTACATGCTACAACCATTAGCATGTATTAGACTGAGGTTAAAATAAAAATTATGGAGGTTGCAAATGAAGACCTGCAGTATAGAGAATTGGTAGCAAAATTACAGCAAGGTAAGTTACCACAGAAGATGGATATTTATAAGTTGGGAATAGATGGAATACTGCTGCACAAGAACAAAATTTTTGTACCAAATGTCTAGGACTTGAAACATATGATTTTTCATGAGATGCATAATGTTTCTTATGCAGGGCACCCTAGATATCAGAAAACCATGGCAGCAGTCAAGAGCCAATACTTTTGGCTAGGTATGAAGAGAGAAATCGTTGAATACATCGCTAGATGTATGGAGTGCCAGAAAGTTAAAGCTGAACATAGGCACCCAGCAAGGTTTTTTCAACCTTTGCCCATTCTTGAATGGAAGTGGGAACTGGTGATAATGGATTTTATTACAGGATTGCCCAGAACATGCAAGCTAGATGATCCGATCATGGTGGTGGTGGACAAGCTTACAAAAGCTGCCCATTTTATTCCATTGAAAACTACTCACAAGGGAATAGATGTTGCTAATATTTTCCTGAAGGAAGCGACACGATTCCACAGAATTCCTAAAACGATTGTGTCCGACAGAGACCCAGAATTTACTTCGAATTTTTGGAAAGGATTGTTCAAAGGATTTAGAACAAATCCAAAATTTAGTACAGCTTATCATCCTGAGTCTGATGGATAGACAGAGAGGGTGAACAGAGTGATAGAAGACATGCTGAGAATGTATGTGATGGATAAACCATCAACATGGGAAGACTACCTACACTTGGTAGAATTCGCTTACAAAAATGGGTATCATACATCGTTAAAGATGAGCCCATTTGAAGCACTTTATGGTAAAAAGTGCAATACTCCAGTGAGGTGGGATAATGCAGCTGATAGGACAGTAGTCGGGCCAAAGTTGCTCAAGGAGATGGAGGACCAAATGTTAAAAATTAAGAAAAATTTGAAAGCTTCCCAAGACAGGCAAAAAAACTATGCTGATAAGAACAAAACCCACAGAGAATTCAAAGTGGGTGATCATGTTTTACTGAAAGTGAAAGCTAATAGGAGTTCCCTGAAGCTGGGAAGCTCTACCAAATTAGAAGCCAGATTTTGTAGACCATTCGGAATCCTAGAGAGGATTGGTCCAGCTGCTTATATGATTGCACTACCTGCATCTATGTCTATTCATAATGTATTCCATGTATCATTGCTTAGGAAATATATACCCAATGCTAATCATGTTATTGATTGGAATGTGATTCAGGTGGAACAAGAAGGCCCTTTTCAAGTACATCTGGTGCACATTCTAGATCAGAAAATCAAACATCTCTAGAATTGATCCATAGGGCTTGTAAAGGTCCAATGGACCTGGTACGGTCTTGAGGACACAACTTGGGAGCATGAGGATGCAATGTGGGTAGAATACCCTCATCTTTTTTAGAAAGTTTGAAAATTTTGTTGTATATGGGTACATGATGCACTGAGGACAGTGCATAAATAAGGGGAGGGGATTGTAATATCCCTCGGCCAAACCCAAATGAAAATGTAATACAAGTATATTTAATTTGTTGAGCCGTTTAGACATCATTTTGTAATGCACCTTTCATGGCATCCTGCACCCAGGTATTGCGCAGTAAAATGATGTAGTATGCACATTCCCGGATACCGCACGCAATAACTAAAGTGCGTGCAACCTGGATATCAACGGATACCGCACGTAGTAACTAAAGTGTGCGCAACCTGGAAGTCAGCGGATACCGCGCGCAGTAACTAAAGTGCGCGCAACCTGGAAGTCAGCGGATACTGCGTGAAGTAACTAAAGTGCATGCAATATTAAGGTCAGCGAACCTTTGTGTATATGATATGTGTTATAGGCTGGTGAGCCAGTATTATAAGATGGGATGCTTATGTTTTGGAATTAGGCTAGAGCGCCTAGATGTTAAAGGCTAGTGCACCTATTTTGTATATCTCTCATGATTAATATAAAATGCATCGCTGCGCCCAGACTGACCATGTAAACTAGATGGGGGACTAGACTCCACCAGTTAGGGAAAGGGAGGGTCGAAAGTTAAGAACAGGGCTAAGCTAGAGAGCTTAAGCCGAAAAGGAATATTATATTAATATTTATTAAAACATAAAGTACAGATAATTATTTTATCCTAAGTTCTAAAGTTGGGGACAAGTGTACAAGAGTAGCTTCCACCATGACAAGTGTCAAGTTGGGGACATGCATACATATCGCCGAACTTAGCTCATTTGGGGGGGATATTCCATTATTTTTTTGGTCTCCTGTTACCATCATCTCCAAGAGGATTTTCTCATGAATCTTACCATCATTCCTTCGACCATGGAACCATTATCCCAGAAGCATTCACATCGTCATTTAGCTATCCTCATACTTCCTACCACCGTACCCGAGCTAGTTTCCATAGACATTCCCTATTGGTGTACTTAGTTATATTGGGAGAACGATTGAAGAAGAAGGTTGTCAGGCCCGTGGAATATTGAAGAGGTGGGTTGTCAGGCCTGTGAGCAATTCTATGAGTGAGAGAATTGTTGGGGATCAATTTCCGGAAGGTGATAAACTACAACTACAGTGCTCTGAGACTTCTGTTCCGACCTGTTGTTGAAGCCCTGGAAGGGAAGTGGGGAAGCCGAAGGACTGTTGAGAAGAGAAGGGGCACACTTCCTTAGGTGGGACAGGCATGTGGGGAATGAGAGGTTGTAAGCTGTCGGTTGAGTGAGCACCTAAGATGGAGTGTTTCCTGTTGTCTGTGAACCCTTAGCTTGGTTAGGAATCCCTTACCCGGGTGGAGTTTAGTCCCATCTTGGGGGTGACTCACTGTTGAGAGTGATGAATAGTGTGGTCTAAGGTTGGGAGGTTCGTGGATGGTCTGCACGCAGTTGGTGACATTATTACCAAGATAAGTACTGATTGTGTGATGAATTCACATACTACATTGTCATTTATGTGTTATTTTATGGGTTTATTGCATGTGTGATTATAACTGTCTGTATGTTTAAGGGTATTCCCCTATATATGCTACATGTTTGTGTTTACTGTTAATTCAGTATGAAATTGTACATTTACAGAATGCAATTGTTTGTTTACGTTTGATACGTGAAGCTTCCACTAGAGTGTTGTATGTATATGTTTAACTACATGAAATTCAATATGTATATATGCCTGTGTGTATATGTATGTATTTGAATAGAAGACAAAAAAATTAAATTATGTGACATAGCTCAGTTGAATACGGGGGACATTACAATATGTTTTTAGAGATAAGTTAAGTGTCTGAGTTGTGAAATTTCTCGTCCTATTGGTGGTCAGGGATGTTACACTTTCAGCAACACCTGCAAAGCAGATGCAGTCTCACCTGAGGTAGAAGAAGGGGAGTTACTGGACTCAAGTGTCTGTAACCAAGTTGGGACACATATCTGTGATTATAACTCTTCACAGAGTACTTAGGAACAACACACATTAATTCGTTATCTTTATTCACATCGCAGATCAAACCCAAAGTACAGAACAACGTAGTAATAATGATAACATACACTTTGCACTTAGCAACATAAATTAGATCTAACATATTCAACATAGATAGAGCACTAAGAATTCATAGATCTATCTATTATCCATAATAATCAATGCACTAAGCAGATCTACAACATAAATATCACAGCACAGAGTAAACCATCAACACATGATATACTTGGTTCACCCCAGTGTGGGGCTACATCCACCAACGAATTTTTCTTCTTTATTAGTCTTCAATCTCTTTCATTCATCTTCTCCTTTGCACTAAGCCACAGAGCCAAGCTTAGCACTAGACAGGTGATCTGTACACTGCGCACCAGATCCACTTTCCCAAAATTAGGTCAAGGCATACAACCAACTCCTCTATGAAGCACAGAGCCTTACATACATGTTATATTGCACAAATCAACCCAAAACTACTTGCCTCTTGCACTTAGCTAGATACTACTACTTCACTACTTCTACCTTACAATCTTTACTTATTTATACTTTTACATTCCTTACAAAAAGTCCTAATCATGGGTAAACCCATGGGTCGACATCTCATAACCCATTACATAAACCATAATGAACCCCTTCCTAGGTCCACAAAATAAGTGAGATCCCAAGATGTCAGCTCCGCCTGGGTGCTACATCTTCAACCAACCTGTCGATGTCCAAAAAGTGGTCAAACTTGACCAATGTTTCCTCAAAACTTGGTCGAGGGCCAACAGGCCCCTAACACTCACCTTTGACTCGTCCTGAGTCACTCAGATCTGGGAAAAACTGCTTCAAAGGCCTCGATCTTGGATCGAGTTGCCTCTATTTGATGCTTCGCCTGAGCTTCCTCCTCAGCAAACTCCTGGATCATTTTCTCTGTAACACGACCTTCTAGGCATTGTTCCACTGTCGCAACCACTTGGTCCAGTTGCGATCCTTGTCCTTCAATCTCTTCAAACACTCTGCAAGATTCCTCCAACACCGGTTGTAACCTCTATGTAACTTCCATTACTCTTCCCTGGATGGTAGTAATATGTTGCTGGGATGCACACTATTCTTGTGATCTCTTCATTCTCTCGACCGCGGAGAGTGACTTCATCTGCGCTTGAACTTTCAGTGCCTGCTTCTATGCCTCCTGTAGCTGTGCTTCTAATTTCCTAAGCTTTGGGTCTTCTATGAGGCATTCATAGGTCTGCATGATTTTGTCGCTTAGTTGTTTGCATTCTGAGGTGAGTAATCTGATCCTTTCCACTGCACTCTTACTGGCTTCTTCCCTCTGGACACTCACTTCCCGTGGAGTGCTTGGTATTGCTTGAAGCTCCAACTCTGTTACCCTTTCTTGAAGCTGCTGGATGGCCTCAGCGAGTTTCGTCACTTCGACCTCAACTGCCTCATGTTCCTCCTATGCCGAGTGGGGCATAGAGCGAAGTGATTTGCTCACCACTTCCTTGACTGTAGTCCACTCTACGAGAAGATGGTCCTTTTTCTTCTGTATCTACGCTTTGTCTCCCTTGAGCATCACCCGTAACTCATCTCTCTCGTTTTCATACACGGTTACACAGTACCGTACAACTCACAGTTGCTCCAAGATCTCCTCTTTTTCTTTCTTCAGGGCTTCTATAGTCTATTCCCTCTCTTCTTGGACTCTCTAAAGCCGAGCCTCTGTTGCATCTGCCAATATTTGAAGTTGGGTTGGTTCATCCTCCAACTCTGTAGTCTCTGACAAGGAGGGCGCAATAGGGACTGTGCAGACTAAACAAATAGCTTCCTGTACTTCACTTAGATCCCTTTCTATTCTTCCATATAGTTTTTCCTGCTTCGCTCCATATCGCTGTAATAGGTCCTCAGACGCATCCTCCATCACTCCACATACTAGGCTTATATCATCCTCTATGAGTGTAGCCTCTAGCTAGGGCTTACTTGTGTGGGTCTTCTTTCTTGTTGAGGGTTTTTGCGGAGAACCCTTCCTCTTCTTTTGTGTTTCTATCTTGGTAGGGGATCCCTTAGTGGTGTAGCTCCACCTTCTCCTTGTTTTTCTCTTTCATCCCCTCCTCCTTCTTGATTTACTTCATCTCCTCCTCCTCCTATAGGCAAGCCAGGCTCACTTTCCTCCAAGGCGTTGTCCTCTTCTTTAGAGTCTATGTCTTGGACTTCCTACTTTTTCTTCTTCTTCTTTGTGCTAGTATGTCCGTCATGCCCGACCCAGGTGAAAAAGGGACTTCCTATAATTCCAGGGTCAGAGAGTTCTGCATCATCAACCGGTACAAGGAACCCTGTAGACCATTCTTTGGTGATCTCCTCCATATCTTCGTCGGTCTTCTTATAGTAGGACTGTAATTTTTCCTTGCTCTCATCCCTGTGCGCAGTGATATAAATGAAGTTTTGATCTGCGGATAACTTAGCTAATGGTCTGTACTGGTGCAATGTTGACAGAGTCATGCATGGGAAAGACTCAATAGAAACCTTCAGCTGCTGATAGTAGCCATGGAATACTGCGTTCGACTGTCATTGCTTTGACATGTCATTCGTGTACCATAGAGTGGAGAATTTTGTGGCCAATGTCTCCAAAGGTGAAATATTTGGGAAGGCATCCCCTTCTGGGATTTTCCAAGAGACAAATGCAATCAGCATAGACAACCAACTGAAATGGAACTCATATCCATATCCTGTGCTTCGCGACAGTCTTTCTCGAGCTCTTTGATGAGGTATCTTTCCCAATTCATTTGCATCCCCTCCACGCATTTTCCTGCAAGGTCCACCACGAACCCAATGACCTGTGTGGGGAGGTTCTTTCTAATGATCTTTCCAACTATAAGATGACAAGCAAGGTGAACTATGCCACTCTGGATGGAGGCTACCTTGTAGCCTATCTTTCCCTTCTTAACTTCGCCATATGCCTCCTTAATGTGTTGTTCTAGGGAGCGATCTGAGGTCTTCCCTGGGTAGAATTGTTGAGGGTCGGGTCCCTACATGCTTAGTCCTATGATTAGGTGGATCAACATCAGATCCACAGTAATGCACCTATCGAGCCATAGGTATCCTCCATGATAACACGACAAGAGGATTTTAACGCAAGCGTTAACCTCTTTATGTCGATCGAACTGAGGGATATTCATCACGTTGAGTATCGTGGACTGTGCAAGCTCCTTTATCAAAGGCTAGGAGTTGATGCAAGGATTTTTCCCAATTGGCTTCATCAAATATGTGTGAGGAGTGAGTATCGCATCGTTCTTTCTGTCACTAAGGTTGAAATTGATGTTCTTCAATGCTGGGATCTGTCCCAACTGGCTTCCTTCTACGTGTATCCCCTTCAGGATGTATGTGGTGATCAATGTATAATCGAAGTCCCCTAGAATGCTATCGCAGTTAACCACGCCAACCAAAGGTGGGATGTAGTCAAGTAATATCGACAAGATCTTCTTCGCATTAGCCAGATCGTCGTGATGCTTACTTTGCTTCTTAGTAGTAGGGTTGGCACGTTTCAAGTGACGTCCAGTCGAGGGGGAAGCTTGCAATCCCCTAGTCGACGATGCTTGTACTCCATTAGACATATCTTTATCAGCCATAAACTTCTTCAGAACCTCTTCAATGGATTTCTCTAGCTCAGTGCTCTCAACCGACATTCTCACTATTAATAAATAAGTCGGGGTACGAAAACAAATAGTAGGGTAAACAACAAATGGCGAGGTCTGATAGAACAACTCGACACACACAATCACTTTGTTTCTTGTCTTAGATAATCACGAGTAGCAAAAGTGGTCCCAGCGCAGCATACGATGGGTTAAATACATGAGCGTCATAACAAATTACTCCAATGGACAAGAATGCCTCAATCAATGTGAATTTGTCTGTTATGGTTCAATATCAACGTCTAACGACGATCTATCCACCCATAAATGTGTTTCCTAGCTGTTCAGAGCATCATTCTAATGGTTGGGGTGCCTCAAACGGTCATATAGCTTCATCGGGGCAAAGTCCCATTATGCGTGGTTCTGTTGTTCCGGCGAGGTTGAGAGCCTACAAGCCTACCTCCTGTGAAGTCTTTTCTGGAACTTCCTATAGATTTCCTAACTTGTCTTTCTTCTTACTAAGCTTCCTTGCCTTATTTCATGTGATCTGAGTCTTTGGATTCCTCTTTCCATTCTTATTCTTATCTTCTCTTAGCGTAGTGACTTCGCGGTGTTGATGTGCTTTCAAAGGGTTCAAAGGTAATACTTATTTTCATATTAACTCTAGGATGGGTATTCTTCTCTCTTGCATGAATAGGTCCTTCAAACATTCTTGCATTCTTTCAACCTCGATAGCTAATTATCTTTCGTTCTGCTGCTTCGAATCAACTTCTTGTTCTTTCGTCAGTCGATCTATTCTTCTAGATATGAAATCCCTTAGTTCTTTATTTTTCTTTTCTGTATCTTCTTCCTCTGCTTTCCTTCTGATCTGATCCTCCTCGATCCAAGTCTTTCCTAACAAAAGAGGAAAAGGGGCGACGTTCTCAAAAAACCTAATAACTTCAAATTCTTCTTCTGTCAATGTTCCATGGATGATAACAGGTACATTAGTTACTCTTCCACATAGGGTTATTATCTTTCCTTTAAATAATCCTATCTTTCCTAATGAAGGTACTACAATAGGCTTCCCCAAAATTTTCCAAGTGATTTTTGTCATAATATTCACTTGTGTCTCCTCATCTAGGACACTGTCTATGTCGAAGTCTCCTATTCTCTTACTTATACATTGTTTTTCCTTCAATATCTCTGGTAAACTGACATCTTTTTTATCATTCATTGCTTCTTTTGACTGTACTAACATAGCCTGGACTTCCTATGACTCTTTCTCTTGATTATTCTGTAACATGCTCTTATTCGCTTGACTCATATTCATTTGTTCAACTTTAGCAATCATCCTTGGACAATCATCAACTTCATGACCAACAACTTTACAATAGAGACAAATAGGACCTGCACCAGGGCATTCCTTAGAAATACGTCCTGGTCTTCTACAGTTATAACATAATGTTAATCCTCTATTTCTCTTATACGTTCCCCAACTACTCTTGTACTGCGCACTGGGATAACAGTGTTGGACCTACAATCTGCAAAAATTATTTCTAGGTTCCTACATCCACTTATTAGTCCAAAAATTCTTTCTATGCATAGGAATAACCTATCTTTCTCTATTCTTCTCAAATTTATTTAGATCAACTCTTTCTTCTAACTGTACCCGAGCTTTCAGGCTAGGAAAAAATCTATCAAACATACCTAGATTCAGGCTTTCCAAACAAAAATTTCCACTTATCTTATTCTTATCGAAGAAAAAATCTCTACCTCTTCCAAGATCTTACCTCTTTTTCTTCACATCAGTTTCTTTCTTAGCACAGAGCTTCGCAAGTCAAGTAGAATATTGCGCACTACAACAATGGATTTACGCACAAAGCTTCTCTATTCTTTCAGTTCCCAACAATCAAAGTTTTAGGTCCCGACAACAGAACCATTTGTTGGCACAGGGGCAGACCCAGGGTTCAATGCTTCAACAACGCACCAACAAAACCCTAACTACCTACCCTTTCGACAACACATGCGAACTAGATGCAGTCTCACCTAAGGTAGAGGTAGAGGGGTTATAGGAATCAAGTGTATGTAACTAGGCTGGGACACATATCTATGATTATAACACTTCACAGAGTACTTAGGAACAACACACATTAATTAATTAGCTTTATTCACATTGCAGATCAAACCCTAAGTATAAATTGATGCAGTAACAATGATAACATACACTTAGCACTTAGAAACATAAATTAGATCTAACATATTCAACATAAACAAATCACCAAGCATTAATAGATCTATCTATTTTTCATCATAATCAACACACTAAGCATATCTACAACATAAATATCACAACACAAAGCAAACCATCAACACATGATATACGTGGTTCATCCAAGTGTCGGGCTACGCCCACCAATGACTTATTCTTCTTTATTAGTCTTCAATCTCTTACATTCATCTGCTCCTGTGCACTACACCACAGAGCCAAGCTTCGCACTAGACAGGTGATTTGCGCACTACACACCAGATCCACCTTCCAAAAATTAGGTCAAGGCATAGAGCCAACTCCTCTATGAAGCACAAAGCCTTACATACATGTTCTGCTGTGCAAAGCAACCCAGAACAACTTGCCTCTTGCACTTAGCTAGATACTACTACTTCGCTACTTCTACCTTACAATATTTACTGATTTATACTTTTACATTCCTTACAAAAAGACCTAATCATGGGTAAACCCATGGGCCAACATCCCATAACCCGTTACATAAACCCTAATGAACCCCTTGTTAGGTCCACAAAATAAGTGAGATCCCGCGATCTCAGCTCCGCCTGGGAGCTCCATCTTTGACCAGCCTGTCGATGTCAAAAAAGTGGTCAAACCTAACCAATGCTTTCTCAAAAATTGGTTGAGGGCCAACATGAGGCACTCACTCAACCTGACTTGGAAGATGAGGAAGAAGTGGGCATGGAAGACCTAGATCTTGCAACAATCATGAAATATTGTAGACATGCGATGGGGATCTATGATTTTGGGCTTAGTGAAAAATGACTTGAGAAGTTGGGCTCCTCACCGAAGGAAGTTAGATTGGTCATGAGCTTATTGAGGATGAAACATAGATCAGATACATCATTTTCCCGGAGCCTTGGTGGTGGCTTCCGTGAATACTTAGTGTGTTAATCTTGGAGGTTGGATGTACTACTAGAAAGTGGGTAGTGTGGCTTTGGTTCCTTGTTGAAAATGATTTGTAGAAAAAAATTGAAGTGAAAAACTTGAAGTGAATACAGAGATTAGTTTTATTTTGAAAAGACAAGACAGTACGTGAAGGTGTAGATGGAAGTTGTGAAACCAAGTTGAAGACTTGGCCAAGTTGAAGACTTGGTGAAATTTTGGCAATGGTGAGGAACTTTTCCTGGAGCTTGAGGATTGGACCGAGAGACACAAGTTGTAGAAAAAAACAATTTCAGAATGTGGAGATGTACATACTTACAGATTAGATGTAAAGGCTAGGCTAATCACCTGACTAGTCTAAGATGTGGGAGCTATAGCTATGTGGGGAAACATGGACTTGGGTTAGTTTTGGATGCATCGAAGGTCCTGAGAAGTTCAAGACTTAGGAAAGCTTGGTTGTAATCTTGACAAACAACATCGACATGTTCATTGAGTTAAAATATGCAGCTTTACCCAGATCAATGCGAAACATGGTGTGCGGATGAAGTTGACAGTTTGAGGTATAAATGAGCGTTGGCTGCAATCACAATAGATGAAGTATGTTGGGATTTCCGAGGACGAAAAACAATTTGAGTGGGGGATCATGTAACACCTCATGAGTGGACTTGAGCATGCATGCTCCTTCCACACGAAAAGATGGACAAACCGAGTGATCTGGAGGGAGCTCGGTCACTTTATAGATGAAGTGGGAGTCTTTGGGCATGTTTTCGTGCCAAAGATGACTTCGCACACCCATGACTTGCGAAAGGAGTTGTGTGCGGAGACTTGTTGAACGATGCGAACAAGTGTGTGCCCCATGGTGATCATGGGTTCCCTCACCAAATAAAACAATGGAAAATGAATTTAGGCGCCCCACGGTGGACACGGGATCCCTCACGAAAGACAGATGGTTGGATGGACAGGTGTGTTGGCAGCAAGAGTACCCAACCGACCAGATGTGTGAAAGACGGTTGTCAGTGCCAACAAGAAATAAGTCGAAGATGAGACAGAGAATTGGCTTGGGTTCTCACAATGAGAAAATGAATAAGTCAACTAGTGTGGGTGGAGCGAGTCGAAAGGGCATGCACCCATGGAAAAGTTGGTTTCGTGAAATGAAAAGTCGACCAGAGTTGGAGGGGCATTTTGGTGGAAACACACGCCCACAACACATGTCGGATTTGAAAATGTGGACATGGCATTGCAGAGAACAGGGAGGGCACACCCATTGGGTGTCCTATATATTCGAGCAAGGAAATACATTTGGAGGGAAGAAAAAATATCAAGAAGGAAAGAGGAAAGAGATCATTTGGTCAGGGTGTGTTTCCTAGATCAAAGGATTTCGGTTAGAAGGAGGAAATTTAAGATTTCGTTAAGTCTGGGAATCTTAGGTTGGTTCTTCTGAGGAAAGACAGAAGCTATTCATATATGAAACAAGGTGATGAGAGTTTTTCACAAGTCTTCTAGCTGCAACTGTGGAGGAAGAGGGCGCACTGGTTAAATTCGATGAGTAAGAGTTGGAGTTTTCGCAATAGGTTATTGTAACGAAAGCTCCCCATTGCAGAATTTCTTTGTGTGGCTAATCAAGATTTTATGAGAAGAACAAAATGAATATAGATTATTAATAGGTGCTTAACACAAAATAACAAAGATACAATAAAACTGGTTTTCTATTCAATAACGAAATAAGTTGAAACTGTAAAATGAAGCGGAAACAAGCTTGCTGGAATGGTGGCGGCTTATCTCTGAGAAGAGATGTGACGGCAGTACGCATTCGCAAGAAGATGATTACAATGAGGCTCTAAAGGAATTTTTATAATAAACAGGAATGCCAAAAGTCTTATACATCCAAAAACCTAACCCTAGGAGATGAAGCGCCAAAAGTCATGTGGGCCCCGTTTAGGTAAGTTAGTACATCAACTTCCCGGGGTCGTAACTTTTGCATACGATCTTCGTTTTAGGAGTATGATAGCTCGTTCAAAAGGTATCATCGAGGATATTCATTTTGCGGGCTCAATCATGCCTTTGGCTATAATTGAGAACCTCGATCTCGAAAAACCTTCATTTAGGCCCTCAAAATGGCCCCAGAAGTTAAAACCTGCTAAAAATAGTAAATTGCCAAAATTGCCAGAAAGTTTTTTTGAGCCAGTTGGAAAAGGTGGGTGGCCACCGATATATACCTAGATCAATCCTCCCTCCTTAGGAAGCAATGGTATATATTGCATTGAGTTCCCGGGGGAGAAGGAAAAGAATTTGTTGAATCTGCATCTTGGTGAGTTACTTGTCTTGCTGGAGACGTTGCACTGCTAAGTTTGTGGAAGTCTATCACGAAATTGTTGAGGTTGAGGTTTTTCAACAAGTCGAGATACATGAGAGGACAGTGTGCAGAAGGAATCTTTTCACTTTGATGCAACCTTGTCGACTTGCTTCTGTTGGATATAAGGTGCTTGGGGCAAGGTTGTAGTGGTTGCAGTGTCATTTTGTTCTCCTTTTCAACAGATTGTGAAGAAGATGAATTTTGCAGTATGAGATACTACCTTGTGACACTTTTTAGGTGGAACAATAGTCCGAACTACCTCTGGTATTCTGTAGAGATGACCCCCAAAGTAACAATGACATTATGGGGTCGAGACTCATTAACAGCATGACGTTTCCATAAATAAGGTTGGCCCAAAAGAACATCACAAACTTCGAGAGGAGAAACATCACACAATACCTTGTCTTTGAAGGGCTTGATGTCATATGAAAGTTTACACTATTAGCTGATACTGAGATTGCTTCCTTGGTAGAGTCATCCAATGGTGTATGATTGTGGGTGCGGCATTATTGGCAGGGCCAACAGCTTGATGACCTCTGCTGAGATGAGGTTCTTCTGGATACTGCTATCAACGATGAAGTGCAGTGGGGTTCCTTTTACCCACATATGTGAATGGAAGAGGCACTCTCCTTCTTCTGTCTCATCTGGTTCACCAGGCTGGAGCTTGGTGGTAGCAACGGTTGCACTGAGTTTCGCGTCAATGATCCATCTTCCCCTTTCTGGTTCTGGCTTAGAGTCATAATCTGCATCTGATTTAGAGGCTTTCACTTTGGCCACCAACGACTTCTTTGAGCAACAATTGATAATGTTATACCAAGGGCTCTTATGGAAGTTGCACCACTTCCCAGTATCTTTCTTTGTCCTTCTAGTATCCTTCTTTTCTTGCAGCTTGGACTGGTTGACCTGATACTGTCCATCTTTGCTCTTTCCTTTGTTTGGTGGGTTGGGGTCGCCCTTTCCTCGCTTTTCTTGTGAGGGGTTCCTAGGCTCAAATTTTCGCGTCTTTTGTTTGAGCTTCTGCTCAATTTTGATAGCATATCGATAGGCCGCACCCAAGGATGAGATGTCCAAAAATTCCATTTTGGTCTAGATGTATCTATGTAGAGCACCACAATACTTGAGCACCAGATGTCTCTCTGAATCTTTGATACCCAACTTGGTGCGTAATGTATGGAAGATTTTTTTGAAATCTGGCACTGCTTGGTCTATTTCTTGCCGCAGTGTGGTCCATTTGGTATATAGGTCGTCATAACTTCCGACAGGGTAGTATTGTTCCTTAATAGCATCCCTGAAGGATTCCCAGGTGGTCGTGACTTAAAATAATGAGGTTTCCTCTGTTTCCTTTTTCTCACAGAATGTTTCCCACCAATATTTGACACGGGGAACGACTTTGAGGAGAGAAAAAGTAATCTTTTCTTTATTCGAAAATTTATGGACGAAAAAATACCCTTCTAGTAGATTCAACCGCTTTTCTACAACATCTGTGTCTATCTGACCTTCAAATATAGGAATATTGAAGTTTATTTGTACCTTGAAGGAGGCGGAATCTCCATTCGAAGAATATGGGTCGCCTATAGGTATCCACCAAAGAATTTGCGTGAAACTATCCATCATCTCGTTCCTCTGTTGCATGAGGGCTTCCTCAATCAACAGTTTGAAAGGATCTCCTGTCCCGTCATATTTATTTTCTCCTACCATGGGAGGTCGCTTAAACATGTGAGAGATTATTTCCTCAAGAGAAACAAGATCGAGACTCAACTCTTTGCACTTTGACCTCATTGGGGACATGCATTAAGATGACAAGGAGCAGACTGCTCTGATACCACTGATCCAGATTATTTTCAGCACGAAATGAGAGTGGATATATAATAAAGAAATGCACAGAGATATTGTAGATATTCAATAATATAATAGAAATGTATCAGAGATGCAACCATAAACACATATATATAGTAATACATGATTTCTATTAATCAACGAAATGTACAGAGACTGCAAAATTACAGAGTGAAAGAATTGCTAGAATGGCGACAGGTTATCTCTAAGAAGAGATGTGACAGCAGCGCGCATTCGCAAGAAGATGATTACAATGAGGCTCTGAAGGCCTTTTTACAATAAATGTGAATGCCAAAAGTATTAGACATCCAAAAACCTAACCCTAGGAGATGAAGCGCCAAAAGTCATGTGGGCCCCGTTTGGGTAAGTTAGTACATCAACTTCTCGGGGTCGTAACTTTTGCATACAATATCCGTTTTAGGCGTATGATAGCCTATTGGAAAGGTATCATCGAGGAGATTCATTTTGGGGGCTCAATCATGCCTTAGACTATATTTTAGAACATCAATCTCGAAAAACCTTCATTTAGGCACTCAAAATGGCCTCGGAAGTTAAAACCTGCTAAAAATAGTAAATTGCCAAAATTACCAGAAAGTTGTTTTGAGCTGGCTGAAAAGGTGGGTGGCCACCGATATCCAGCTGGATCAATCCTCCCTCCTTAGGAAGCAATGTTATCCATTGCATTGAGTTCCTAGGGGATAAGGAAAAGCGTTTGTTGAATCTGCATCTTGGTGAGCTACTTGTCTTGCTAGAGACGCCGCGCTACTCAGTTTGTGGAAGTCTATCACGAACCTATTGAGGTTGAGGTTGTTCAACAAGTTGAGATACATGAGAAGACGATGTGCAGAAGGAATCTTTTCACTTTGCTGCAACCTTATCAACCTGCTTATGTTGGATAGAAGGTGCTAGGGGCAAGGTTGTAGTGGTTGCAATGTCCTTTTGTTTTCCTTTTGAATAGATTGTGAATAAGTTGAATTTTGTAGTATGAAATACTACCTTGCGACGCTTTTTAGGTGGAACAGTAGTCGTAACTACCTCTGGTATTCTATAGAGATGACCCCCCAAAGTAACAATGACACTATGGGGTCAAGACTCATAAACAAAATGACGTTTCCATAAATAAGGTTGGCCCAAAAGAACATCACAAACTTCGAGAGGAGCAACATCACACAATACCTTGTCTTTGAAGGGCTTGATGTCGTATGACATTCGGCACTGTTCACTGACGTGGAGATTGCTTCCTTAGCAGATCCATCCAATGGTGTACGGTTGTGGGTGCAACGTTGTTGGCAAGGCCAGCCGCTTGATGACCTCTACTGAGATGAGGTTCTTTTGGCTACCGCTATCAATGATGAAGTGCAACAGGGTGCCTTTTACCCACAACTATGAATGGAAGAGGCGCTCTCCTTCTTCTGGCTCGTCTGGTTCACCAGGCTGGAGCTTGGTGGTAGCAACGGTGGCATTGGGTTCCGCATCAATGATTTGTCTTCCCCTTTCTGGTTCTAGCTCAGAGTCATAATATGCATCTGATTCAGAGGCTTTCACTTTGGCCACCAATGACTTCTTTGAGCGACAGTCGACAGTGTTATTCCAAGGGCTCTTATGGAAGTCGCACCACTTCTCGGTATATTTTTTTGCCCGGTTTATTTCTTTGTCTTTCTAGTGTCCTTCTTTGCTTGCGGCTTGGAATGGTTGTCCTGATACTGTCCATATTGTCTCTGTCCTTTGTTTGGTGGGTTGGGGCTGCCCTTTCCTGGATTTTGTTGTGAGGGGTTCCCAGGCCCAAATTGCCGCGTCTTTTGTTTGAGCTTCTGCTCGATTTTGACGGCATATCGGTAGGCCGCGCCCAAGGATGAGATGTCTAGAAATTCCATTTCGGTTTGGATGTATCCATGCAGAGCACCACGATACTTGAGAACTAGATGTCTCTCTGAATCTTTGATACCCAACTTGGTGCGCAACGTATGGAAGATATTTGTGAAAACTGGCACAACTTGGTGTCTTTCTTGTCATAGTGTGTTCCATTTGGTATACAGGTCGTCATAACTTTCGACAGGGTAGTATTGTTCCTTAATAACATCCTTGAAGGATTCCCAGGTGGCCGTGACCGAAAATAATGAGGTTTCCTCTATTTCCTTTTGCTCACAGAATGTTTCCCACCAATCTTTGACATGGGGAACATCTTTGAGGAGAGAAAAAGTAATCTTTTCTTTATTCAAAAAGTTATGGACAAAAAAATACCCTTCTAGTAGATTCAACCACTTGTCTACAACATCTACGTCTATCTGACCTTCAAATATAGGAATATCGAAGTTTATTTGTACCTTGAAGGGGGCAGTGCCTCCGTTTGAAGAATATGTGTCACCTATTGGTAGCCACTGAAGGATTTGCACGAAACTATTCATCATCTCGTTCCTCTGTTGTGTGAGGGCTTCTTCAATCAACAGTTTGAAAAGATCTCATGTCTCGTCATCTTTATTTTCTCCTGCCATGGGAGGTCACTTGGGTGTGCGAGAGATTATTTCCTCAAGAGAAAAAAGATCGAGATCCAACTTTTTTTACTCCAACCTCGTTGGGGACATGCATTAAGACGACAAGGAGCAGACTGCTCTGATACCAATGATCCGGATTATTTTCAGCACGAAATGAGAGCGGAGATATAATAAAGAAATGCACAGAGATATTGCAGATATTCAATAATATAATAGAAATGTATCAGAGATGCAATCATAAACATAGATATACAGTAATACACGATTTCTATTAATCAAATAAATGTACAGAGACTGTAAAAATACAGAGTGAAAGACTTACTAGAATGGCGACAACTTATCTTTGAGAAGAGATGTGACGGTAGCGCACATTCACAAGAAGATGATTACAATGAGGCTCTGAAGGCCTTTTTAAAATAAATAGGAATGCCAAAATTCTTATACATCCAAAAACCTAACCCTAGAAGATGAAGCGCCAAAAGTCATGTGGGTCCCGTTTGGGTAAGTTAGTACATCAACTTCCCGGGGTCGTAACTTTTGCATACAATCTCTGTTTTAGGCGTATGATAGCTCGTTGGAAAGGTATCATCGAGGAGATTCATTTTGGAGGATCAATAATGACTTTAGCTATCATTGAGAACCTCAATCTCAAAAAACCTTCAATTAGGCCCTCAAAATGGCCCCGTAAGTTTAAACCTGCTAAAAATAGTAAATTGCCAAAATTGCCAGAAAGTTATTTTGAGCCAGTTGGAAAAGGTGGGTGGCCACCAATATCCACCTGTATCAGTGGCATGAGTTGATCTTGTCACAGTTATGTTTTATATCATGTTTTGGGTGTTAGTCCGGTTTGGTCACCCACAAGAAATTTCATTTTGTACTTGTATGAATGTTTCTTTTAATGTTGTTGAAGATAACCAAGTATAAGACTTGCAAACATAATTTAAGTAAAGAAACAAGACTAAGTGTTAGGCATAGCCCAAGTCAAGTACTTTGTTTTGGCCTTGCCATCGAACGAAAGGCCGCGGTGTCACACAGAGCTGAGGATGTTGAGATTCTGCAACTCAATTGGGATCCCCATCCCCATGACAGATGGTATAAGAGCTGATTTGATTGGAGACAAATCAATGAAGCTTTTCACAATTGTCACTCCCATGACATATGCTATCAGAGCGAATATCAGAGCCGACTTCACCCATCCTTTCTATTGCAGTCAGAATAGTTGCGAAGAAGGGACTGCACATGTTAATAGAACAGATGGTTGCAAAAGAAGTTCTCTAGTGACGGAAGGGTGCACGAATGCAGAGTTGCATCAGCAACCACATAAGTCATACAGTTTCGAAAAGAGTGAAGAACAAATGATGGGACGGTGAATGATGACGAAAAGAAGCTGAAGTTTGACAAAGAAACGCAAAGGTTGATGAAAGAAGCCAAAGAAAGTTTAGAAAGGATGAGATCCTTCAAAGCAAGATGGGATACGTGGTATGAAGGAAAGAATCCTCTTTTTGCGGAAGAAGGTTTCCAAGTCTTGGCGACAATATTTCCCAAGGAAAGGGAAGCCACAACCATTATCGTTGACGTTGCAGAACAAGAAATTTTGTTTGAAGGCATCAATTCCATTACTTGCGAAGGAGGTTCAGGTCACCATTTTGCATGGTATTGCCCATAAGTAAAGCAAGCTAGCGAACAATATGAATCTTGTAGTGAAGAGGAAAAGGAAGGAATTGGAAGGATGAACTCAGCATGGGTGGATTCACTCACCAAGGGGGATGCCCATGACCGAGGAAGAGTGAAGGAAAAGAAGAGGGTTGAATTACTTGACCGTAGAGGTAACCCAATTCATTGTTTCTTAAGCAATCTTAACTATTTCACATAGAATTTTCCTTTGAACGAAACGTTGGAACGAATGATCGCAAACCAAGAGGAGCTTGCGGCACAGAAGCTTCGAGTCTTGGGTGAAGTAAACCAATCGTTGCCTAAACCAATAAATTCAATGATGAAAGAGGTTGGGGAATTGACGAAGAAACTATATGAGTTCAAGACTCAGAACCATGGACAACGATTGCAAGAAAAGGATGGCATACATTGGTATGTGTATGCGACCATCAGTGTGGTGAAGGTGGCTTGACACTGGATCAACTGACAACTTTATTAGTGAACGGACTGCAGCATCGCTCCATCACAAGGCTAAGGAAAGTATGGCTGCGTTCAAGGTAGTCAAATAAGAGATGAAGCTAGTTGCAGGGGTAGTTCGTTCAACGCCATTGAGAGTTGGAAGTTGGTTTGGAACTTGCGATGTGATGCTGGCTCCGTTGGATGACCATGTGATGATCTTGGGGCAGGAATTTCTCAAACATTCCAAAGCAGTTCATGTATCGCATGAGGGTTACTTGGTGTTCTTGGACAAAGCCAAAAATCCAAGTGTGCCCATGAAGACGAAGAGAAATCTTGGATGGAATCTTAGAATTTTTGTGATGACGTTGGTTGAGGGAGTTTGTGGAAGTGTAGACAGACAATAGCATGAAGTAACAACAAGAAGTAACTACAACGAAGTGTTCTTTGGGTGTCATGAAACAAAGGGAATGAAGTATACCGAGGTTGAAATCATTGGAGATTTCGACGAAGTATATCGTGAAGAGGATAGATCGGTTGCGAAGCCTGCATGATTGAGAGAAAGTTAGGGAGGATGAGCTAAATTCATCCATCCCAAAACTTGTAGAAGTCAAGAATCACCTTGCTTCCAGCAGGTTTGCGATGAGGTTGAGGAGGCTTGGTCACAAAAGTCACTTGCACCACAAACTCTAAGTGTTGAGATGAAGGAATGCACGAAGGCACTCACTCAACCAGACTTGGAAGATGAGGAAGAAGTGGGCATGGAAGACCGAGATCCTGCAGTGATCATGAGCTATTGTAGATGTGCGATGGGGATCTATGATTTTGGGCTTAGTACAGAATGATTTGAGAAGTTGGGATGCTCACCGAAGGAAGTTAGATTGTTCCTGAGATAATTGTGGATGGAACATAAATCAGATACATCGTTTTCCCGAAGCCTTGGTGGTGGCTCTTTGTGTGTTGAGCTTAGAGGTTGGACATATTGCTAGCAAGTGGGTAGTGTGGCCTTGGTTCCTTGGTGAAGAGGTGTCGTAGAAAAAAATTGAAGTGAAGACAGAGCTTATTTTGATTGCGAAAAGACAAGTCTGTACGTGAAGGTGTAGACAGAAGTCGGAAACCGAGTTGAAGACTTGGTGAAATTTTGGCAACGTTGAGGAACTTTTCCTGGAGCTTGAGGATTTGACCGATAGACATAAGTTGTTGACAAAAATAATTTGAGAACGTGGAGAAGTGCATACTCACAGATTAGACGCAAAGGCTGAACTGATGACCCGACTAGTCTAAGATGTGGGAGCTATGCGGAAACATGGACTTGGGTTGGTTTTGGATACATTGAAGGTCGTGAGAAGTTCAAGACTTAGGAAATCTTGGTAGTCATCGCGACATGCATCAACAACATGTTCATTGAGGTCAAAGATGCAGCTTTGCCCATATCAATGTGAAACATGGTTTGCGGACGCACATCACAGTTTGAGGTATATATGATCATTGGTTGAGATCACATTTATGTTGGGATTGTCGAGGATGGCAAACGGTTTGAGTGGGGGAGCATGTAACACCTCAAGAGTGGAATTGAGAGCGCGCGCTCTTTCCACGCAACCAGATGGACAAACCGGCCGAGATGGAAGGCGCCCCGTCACTTTATAAACGAAGTGGGAGACTTTGGGCATGTTGTCGTGCTTAAGATGACTTCGCACGCCCATGACTTGGGGAAGGAGTCGTGTGCGGAGACTTGTTGAAAGATGCGAACAAGTGGGTGCCTCATGGTGATCATGGGCGCCCTCACCAAAGAAAACAATGGAAAACGAAGTTCGGCGCCCCACGGTGGACATGGGCGCCCTCATTGAATAGTGATGGTTGGATGGACGGATGCGTTGGCAGCAAGAGTGCCCTATCGGCATGGGCTCCCTCACCAAAGAAAACAATGGAAAACGAAGTTCGGCGCCCCACGGTGGACATGGGCGCCCTCATTGAATAGCGATGGTTGGATGGACGGATGCGTTGGCAGCAAGAGTGCCCAATCGGCGAGATGTGAGAAAAGAAACGAAG
>ML802023.1:329177-379341 GCA_009831015.1 Picea engelmannii
CCCTCACCAAAGAAAACAATGGAAAACGAAGTTCGGCGCCCCACGGTGGACATGGGCGCCCTCATTGAATAGCGATGGTTGGATGGACGGATGCGTTGGCAGCAAGAGTGCCCAATCGGCGAGATGTGAGAAAAGAAACGAAGCCATGATGAGACGGAGTATTGCCTTGGGCGCCCGCGATGCGAAAATGAAGAAGTCGGCTAGTGTGGGTGGATCGGGTCGAATGGACACACGCCCATGGAAAAGTTGGTTTCCCGAAGTGAGAAGTCGGCCAGAGTTTGAGGAGCGCGTTCGGTGGAAACGCACGCCCACAACGCACGTCGACCTCACAAACGTGGACATGGCGTTGGGGAGAAAAAGGAGGGAGCACCCGTTGGGAATCCTTTAAAAGGCAAGTGGGAAGAGTTGGACGTTTATTGTACAAATTGTTGTCAACGATAAGAAGCGGGCGATAAATAAATTAATGTGAATGAGCTTCAAGTAAGGTTGTATGGGAATTATAACCACTGACATTTATGAAGTGCCCTAAATCGACTTGCTAAAAAGTAATATTTAAATACGTAACATTTTATATTTCATTCAAACAATATATTTAAAAGGCAAGTGGGAAGAGTTAGACGTTTTAAGCAGAAAGGGGTATACCTTTTGACAATGAACACAATTAATCACCTTTTAATCTAAAATTTTAATTTAATGGCTAACAATTGAAGATGCTGGCATATTCCTAGTCGTCCTCCCAAATCAATGAATGTGATTTCTTCTTCATAACTTCCTTGTATTTTTGACTGCATCAGTTAACCTGTTTACCTTTTAACATTTACCTATTCATATTAAGAAATTACTATAGCACTATATGACTGCCACGTTTAAATTATTAAACTTTAGATTTAGTAAACTGGCTGTGGTGGCTGTAGACGCTCATTTTCTGAGTGTGCGTTTCATTTTCTGCTTAAACATGATTGGGTACCTCGCCAACGTTATATCTGTGTTGCAGGAGCAATATTACAGCCTAGCTGCCATGCGGAAGAGGAACCGCATCATCAGAGGAAAACAGATAACTGTGTTGTCGCTCATTATGCTTTACTTCGTAGTTAGCCAATGCGCTGAAGTTTTTTTGTATGCGGTCGCTGGGCTGGAGGGTTGTTGTGGCGCGTGGATAGTGGCGAGCGCGGTGCATGTGACATTCCTTTGTGGGCTGCTGCGCTTGGTTATGTTTTGGGGCCTGCTGGTGCAGACCGAACTATGGTTTGTGTGCAAATGGTACTTCCCATAGATACTTCCCATCTGGAAGTTTCTAAGGTGGGCGACCGTGGGCCTCCTGGGACCATCTGCCCATGCCCAGTTGTACTCTGGGCAACACATAAAATTTCAGACCTCGGGGTTAATGTATGTATGTCGATGTAAATCAATGTTTGCAAAGGCTGTGTATTTATACAGTGGAAGGGACAGTTCACGCCCCCTCCGAGCTTAGATAGTCCTCCTTTACAGGATCAGCAGTTCATTCACATTAAAATAAGTGAATTAAAGTTTGTTTGTAAATGAAATAGGCGAATTAGGTTTTGTTTGAAAATGAAATATGTTTTTCGGCATTAATCAGCCACATAATATGTGGCTGTGCTAGTTGTACAAATTGTTGTCAACGATAGGAAGCATACGATCAGAAATTTTATGTTTGAATATAAGATTTCATCGCATCTATCTATCTATTTGAGCCATGGTTTTTAATCAACCACCTGCATTTGCAAATTGAACCACAATCCAAAGTGCGACTGAGAAGATTACAGGAGACTATTATATATTTGTCATCCCTCTTTATTCACATTCCAAGCGCTCCAGGTGAGGTAAATGAAAGGCATCGATATCCAAGCAGTGAACAAGTGCGGGCCGCTACAGGCTAGGGATATGAATACCCAAGCGATGAAGAACGAAGAGGTGCTGCAGGGTTCGGCCCTAAGTATGGCATTTTTCGTAATGAACCCCTTCCTGCTAAAATGCGCCCTTCGTCTTAAAATCCCAGACATCATCTGGAAAGCCGGCCCCGATGTCCCTCTCTCCGTCCACCAGATCGCCGCCCAACTCCCCTCTGAAGCTCCCGACGTGGACGCCCTCTCCCGCATTCTTACTTACCTTTCCACTATGCGAATCTTGCAGGCGATCAATCCAACGGAGGGAATTAATGCGGCCGTGAACATGAAATACGCTCTTACCAATCTCAGCAAAACCTACTTCATCTCCGAGGATATTAATTCGTTAAGCCTCGTTCCCTACGTTCTCTTGCAGACACACCCAGTTTTCGTGGCCGCCTGGGACCATATTCACGAACGTGTGCTTCATGGCGGCGATAATTTCCAGAATTCTATTGGGAGTGGCAAAGATTTCTGGAACTACACATCCAACGATCCCGAACTCAACGGCCTCTTCAACGCAGCCATGGTGTCACTCACAAAGGTCGGTATGACTGAGATCTTGGCTGCTTATGATGGCTTCAAAGACGTCAACACGCTGGTGGACTTGGGCGGAGGGTACGGAGAAGTGTTGAGTCTGATAACTGATGCGTATCCTCATATCCACGCCATCAATTTTGATCTTCCTCACGTTATCATAACTGCACCCACTCTCCCCGGTATGTCTAAAAGCACTTTTATTCTTTACATAGTTATCTGTGGCTACCTTATTTATATGCGGCGACTATAGATATGGTCAAAGCTGCAAGGATTTATGTCTATTCATACATACATAGTGTATTGGGAGTGTATGGTATGCGTTTGATCTGAGAAGATTAGAGGTTCAAATGAAGAAGTAGTTAAATTTCTACGCAAAAGAAATCCCAAGAATGTTTCATATTCTTCTATATTTCTCTACCTTATTCCCTATATAGATTCCTCTAATGGTATTCTCAATGAACAATTAGGGTATTCTAGAGATTTATTACATAACAAAATGAACAATTATGGGACCGACTCTCTTATTAAAGGTTTTTGACCTTTTGAGTCAAAAGAGATCATTTGTTTTAGATACTCGTGCATTAGACTCCAAGGGAATAAAAAAACTATTGATCATGTCTTGAGGATCAACATCATATTTTTGCACCTCTTTTGTTGTCATCGAAGGAGAATCCTTTGTTGGTTGACCTTTCCATTTTACCAAATACTGAAAGTATTCTTTGCTCTCGTTTTCTTTGTTATTGTTTTTTCCAAAATTTTATCAATTTGTCGTTGTGTTTTCTGAGGTAATTGTTCTTCCCATTCGATCTGATTTTCCTCACCTACAGGTTCATCTGTTGTTCCATTGTCTAATTCCCTGAAGGGATACAAGTCTACCACATTGAATATTGGAGATATTCCAATGTCATCGGGAAGTTCTACCTCATATTCATTTGCCGAAAATCTCCTCAGTATTCTGCAAGGCCCAACTTTCTTTGGCTTCAACTTGTTATATGTCCTTACAAGAAACCTTTCCTTTCTCAAATATACCATGACCAAGTCACCAACCTAAAATTCCACTTGCCTTATTTTCATATCAGCTCTTTGCTTGTATTTTCCACTGCTCTCGTGTAGTTTTTGTTTGACATTCTCCTACATTTCCTGTATGTTTACTACAAAATCTTCACCACCAACACTCCTCATTTCTTGCCTTCCCATATTTGTCAATTTATATACTCCCCTTGGGTGCATTCCATAAAGGATATGAAATCGACTCATGCATGTACTTCTATTTGGAGAATCATTATAAGAAAATTCTTCTTGGGCAATCATTTGATCCCATTGCTTTGGGTTCTCATATACAGCTTCTCAAAATATTTCCTAAACTTTTGTTTACTACCTCTGTTTTCCCATCAAGGATGATATGTTGAACTGAAGTTAAGGTTTGTTTCCAACTTCCTCCATAATGTCCTCCAAAAATGACCTAAAAGCTTTGAGAGACAATGCTTATTGGTATTCCATGTAACCTTACTACTTCTCAGAAAAACAAATTTGAAATGTTAGTTGCATCATTAGTCTTTTTACAAGCAATAAAATGATCCATTTTTTAAAATATATCAACCACAACATAAATATAATCATTTTCCTTTCGAGTTTTTGGTAAAGCCAAAACAAAATCCATGTTGATAGAATCCTAAGATCTATTTGGGATAGGTAAAGTTTGATGCAATCATGTGTTTTGAATCCTCCCCTTTCAATGTTATCCTGCACTTCTCCGCAAATTTCTTTACATCATTCTCCATTCTTGGCCAATAATAAAAATTACTTACCTAAGCATATGTCTTGTCTTTACCAAAGTGTCCTCACAACACTCCACTATGTTTTTCCTTTATCAAATTTTCCCTCATGGAACACTTAGGTATGCATAGCTTACTATTTTTGAACAACATACCTTCTTGCAACATGTAGTCTAACCATTGATCTCTATTGTGGGCAACAGGGTTTTCACAAGTTGCATAAACTTCCTAAAAACAAGCATCCCTTTATATATTGTTACCAATTCATCAAATCCTAAAGTATTGACTCTAACTTCTTTTAAAATTAAACTTACGGTGCTCAAAGCATCAACAACTTTATTAGATTTTCCACTTATATGTTGGTCAAAAAAGTGAAACCTTGAATAATTTCCACCCATTTAGCATGTCTTTGATTCATCTTGTGTTGACTACTTACAAATTGCAATGCATGATTATCTGTATATAAAACGAATTCCTTAGGCTTTAAATAATCCCTCCACTTTTTAAGTGCTTGGACAAATGCATAAAAATATTTATCATATGAAGAATATTTGTGTTTTGTCTCATTCAACTTTTCACTAAAGTATACAATTGGTCTATGCTCCTGACTCAATACAACCCCTATTGTTGTCCCACTAGCATTAGTTTCAATTTGGAAAGTTTTATCAAAACTTGGTAAAGCCAAAACAATTTTTTCAGTGATCTTTTTCTTCAATAATTTAAAACTCCTATGAGTTGCTTCAGTCCATTTAAATGGTTATCTACTCTCTTTGACAGTCTCAACTATGGTTGCACAAATCTGGCTGAAACTTCTAATAAATTTCCTGTAAAAACTTGCAAGACCATGAAAGCTTCTTACCTCATATACACTTCCTGGAGTTGACCAATCAAGAATTGTCTGTACCTTTTTTGGATCCGTCTTCAAGCCTTCTTTAGAGACTACAAATCCCAGATATATTAGCTACTTCTTCATGAAATTAGAATTCTTCAAATTTATTATCAATTTATCCTTCTGCAGTTTACTCAAAACGATCCTAAGATGCTCCAAATTCTCCTCCTTAGTCTGACTGTAAATCAGAATGTCATCAAGATAAACAATAACAAATTTCCCAATGTATTGTTTCAACAATTCATTCATTAATCTCATGAATGTACCTGGTGCATTTGAGAGCCCAAAAGGCATCACCAACCACTCATACAAACCACTATTTGTTTTAAATGTAGTCTTTCATTCATCCCCCTCTCTAATCCTTATCTAGTGATAGGCACTTTTAAAATCTATTTTTGAAAAGTATCTTGAATCAGATAAACAATCCATCAAATCATCAATTTGGGGTAAGGGAAACCTATACCTCATAGTAATTTTGTTGATATCCCTAGAGTCGACACACATGTTCCATCCTCCATTCTTATTTGGGCTAAGTACTGTTAGTATTGCACATGGACTCAAGCTTTCCTTCACCAATCCTTTATCCAACAATTCTTGCACATGTTTCTTAATTTCCTCATTTTCTTGAGGGGTCAATCTATAACCTTCCTTGTTAGGAAAACTTTCTCCATGTATCATATCAATATGATGACTGATACTTGTCACAGGTGGTAATGCATTAGGCATTTCATCTACTATAATATCAACAAACTCATTAATCATACCTTGAACTTCTTCAAGTAGATGACTTAATTTTGAAGAAGTAAATATTACCTTTGGCTTACCAATTAGAGAAAAATGTAACTCCTTAGTCTTCTTAATCCCTTGCAACATTTATTTTCCACTCATCAATAGAATACTAGGTCCCGATTCACCTTTAGTTGTCTCATCTTCCAAAGGCAACAACATATGTTTCTTCCCATATTTCTCTAAGGGGTAAGTATTCCTTCTACCTTCGTGAATGAATTTCTTGTCATATTGTCGAGGTATTCTTAACAGAACATAGCATACATCCATTGGCATTATATCACATAAAACCACATCTTTATAGTTACCAATTTGTATTTCCACCTTGCACTCCTCATTCACCAAGAGTTGATGTCCTTTCTGCAACCAGGACAATCTATAGGGAGTGGGATGTTCCATCCTCTTCAATCCCAACTTCTCTACCATCTCTATTGAAACCAAATTATCTGTTCTCCCACTGTCTATGACAACTTTGCAACACATACCCCCTGACTTCCATACAGTCCTGAATAAAATTTTCATATTATCTGGTTCAATCACTTCCTTTTCTGCTTTAACCAAGACCCTTTTCAACATCAATGACTCTCCTACCTCGGGATATTCTGGTTCAACTGCTACATTTTCTGGTTCTTCCCTTTCTTCTGCTACATTTACATTCCTCTGATTTGCTTCTTTATTCTTAGGACAGTCCCAAGATATATGTCCTAATTCTCCACAAGTATAAAATCTTATTTCTCTTCCTCTGAATCTTCCTATGAAGCCAAATATTCTACGCCTCGAATCACCTCTTCATGGTGATTGGTTTCCTGATATTTCTCCTTCACGTTTAGTAATATGGATTCTTCCTCCACTAGAAGATCCTCTAGCACGAATTGTACCTCTTCCTCTATTCCTTTGACTTTGCTTCCTTGCAATCTTCTCCTCATCTTTCAAAGCTTCTTGATATGCATCCTCAACAGTCCTAAGAGTCAACAACCCTATTTCATCTTGGATATATCGTATATGAGACCATCAATATATCTAGTCACCTTCTCCATATCTCCTTCTATGTGTCAAGCCCTGATATTAAGCTTGTAAAATTCTTCTATATATTCCTTAATTGTCATTCCTTTCTTCTTCAGGTTCTGTAATTGCTTAAAGAGGTTCAATTTATAGTCTTTGGGAATAAATTTACTTTTTATTTTTTTCACATCTTAGCCCATTGATTAATCTCTGGTTTACCTTTCCTCTTTCTATATATCTGCAATTCATCCCACCAGATGGATGCATGTCCCTTTAGTCTGGTAGTTGTATACTTCACCTTCTTCTTGTCTTCAACCTCTTCAAAGTAAAAATATTCATCCATGGTGTTGATCTAGTCCATTAGATCATCCACATTCAGAATTCCATCGTACATAGAAACTTCCACCTTTGGTCTGCTACTAGCCTTTGTCAACATTCTGAATATTCTTTCATCTTGTGTTTCTCTTCTTCAGAAGATTGAACCTCGACTTCATCACTTATATAACCAAATTCATGATTTCTTCTCTGGTCTGTCTCGATGGCTTCCATTCTGACATGCAGCCTCCTCAATTCCTCTAATACAACGTCATTTCCTGCTGCTCTACCTTGACGTCTACCAAGAGGAACTCACCCTTGCCTCCTTGGTGGCATAGTTCACTTATCAAGAGAAATTGGTTGCTCTAATACCAAACGGATGCAAGTCATGTATGAATCCGACCCAAATCATTCTTTGTCTAGTTCAGAATCAACACTACCACATATAAAACCCCATATCCCTTAGCATTCTTTAGATCAACTGGTGGACGAAGATTGATGGTCTCTGTGGATTGCGGACATTCAACTCGCTCGAGGTTTAACCTGTCACCCAAACTCCACAATTAAAGTTGCGTGATTGTTGGCGGATCTACCACAACCATCGATCTCTTGATAGGGGAGATACGATGGTCCTGACCAATTGTGGAAGTGGAACCAACGTGATACTTAATTCTCCCTTCGCATTCCACAATCAATCCCTTGCCTTGATTTGCGCTTGTGTATCCAACAATCAAAAATTGATTTGATTATTGACCAATCCTCCAACATATCAAACAGTTGGTGTTTTTTCAATCTGAGAGATGAATGATTTGCGTTTTTCTTTCTGTGACGATCACTTCCCCTGTGCAAAGATCAAATTCATCCCTGCAGATCATCTTGTGAATCTATCTATCCACACTCAGAAGGAATACTCTTGTTCTATCAATGATGTATAGATAAATATCACATGATTAAACTAGAATTCATAAACAATGATCACTCAACCCTATGATAAAAATAATATACACACAATGATCTGACAAAGAATCAAATTGTTCTCTGGTAATTCTATTCAAGTTTATAGCATCTTGAGAACTAGTGTTTTGTCCTCTTACATCCAACCGACCAATCAATCAACCAACCACCCCTTTCTCAATACAATTACACATATTTAAGCTCGATTGAGCCTTGGTTGTTTCAACAACATGATCACTAAAAATCCTTTAATCATCTATAATTAAGAAACCGCCCAAGCTCCTAGCTAACAAAAATATCCTTGATGCTTTCTAGAGGTATTCGAGAGATTTATTACATAAAAAAATGAACAATTAGGGAACCAACTCCCTTTTTAATGGTTTTTGACCTTTTGAGTCAAAAGATATCATTTGTTTCAGATGCTCCTGCATCACTTAATATTGAATTTTGTTGGGTTTCTACCATTTCCCAAGTTGTTGAATTAGCAGAAAATTGTATGCCATGTGAAATTCACTTAAAACTATTTCCAAAGTTTTTGAGATTGGAGAGTAGTATTAGTTTAGAGGGTAATTTCACATTATTTTTAGGAAATCTTAACAATTAAACATACATGGAATTTTTAGGCATTTATGAATATGTACAACAATAATTTATAAACTTGAGAGATAACTCAACTTTTGAGAAAAATATGGAATCATTATAACATTTTCACATTATATATTACAATGAAAATGAAGTCAACCTTTGAGAAAATTAAGGAGTCATTCTAACACTTTCACATTCAACATTGAAAATGAAAATGAAGCAAATGTGCAACCTATTAAATTTTATGATACTTAACAACCTGTGATAAACAACATGGTAGACTTGCATGTTATTAACAACACAAGAAAACATTGTCATGTAAAGATCTGCCTTGAGTTTAAATTATTTGCATCAGAAGCATTAGCAAGCAACATTAGAAAGTGTGGTCATAGATAACTTTGGATATATTTGTCTATGAATAGATCCAATTTCATCACACTACATATTCCATGAAGTTATTTCAGTATCAAGTATATATATCTTTTGTATTGACTTAGAAGAAACATTGGCCAAAGATAACAAGAAGAACAAGTTAATGAGATGCGACACTGAGTTAAAAACAAATTTCGAATTATAGAGAGTAGAGATCGATGCTATTGAAAGTTTAATGGAGGGTTTTTTGTGTTGATTGCAGAAGGTATGTTGAAAGTATTATGTGACTAAGTTAATAATTATTGTTGTTATATATAATATTGTATCATATTGTGGGAGTTAGATATCCTTCTTTCCTTAAAATCTATACCACGTAACAATATCTATTTAATATCGTTATAGAATGACACCAATTAATGATGTGAAATGTAAAGTAGTTGGGTTGAGAATGATGTTGCAACAAAGGACAACATACCATTGTAGTGCAATATTTTTATGATAAGATTATGTTGTAAGAAAATAAATACTCTAGTCTTTTTGTGTGTGTCATGAATAAGTTTTTTATAACCATGATGAAATTCAATATCATAGAGAACACGATGGAAAAAAAAAGGACATGCACAATCCAATATATAAGTTTATTCTATTGATGTGTTATAGTAATGGAAACTAAAATAGAATGCAACATATCAATCATTGAATAATATCTGCATTGATTTCAACAATGATATATCACAAAACAATAGGGCATATTGATTTCAATGATGATATTAAAAAAATGATTTACAAAAGTAAGGGAATTAAAATGATTTCGCCAATGATATAACACAAAACAATAGGTGCATTTATTTTAGAGATGGTACAATAAAAAAATATTTTGAGGAATTAGTTGCAATGATTTCAATAATTACATAATGCAAAACAATGCAATGCAATGATTTTATTGATGACACGATGATAAATGATTTAGAGTGAATAGTTGGATTGATTTCAATAATGACATAATACACAACAATATGGATCCATTGTGATGATATAATGAAAAATGGTTTAGCATAGTCCAGTAGTTGTATTCATTTCAGTGATGATATAACATAAAACAATGAGGCTCATTGATTCCAGTGATAATGATATAACATAAAACAATAGGGTGCATTGATTTCAATTATAATAGTAAGAAAAATGATTCATCCAATTTAATTAATTTTATAAATGATAGGAAGGAAATTAATCCTCTATATTGATTCAAATTGTGGGATAATGCAAATGATCAAGTGAAATGAATTTATCCATAACTAAGTTAAAATATATTATAAATTGAAGTAGTATATTTTTTTTGGTTAGGTATGATTTATCTATTAGTATTTGCACATTAAAACCATTATCATATTAAAATATATAAAATGTGAAGAAATCACCACCTTTCACATTGTCTCATTTTTACTACAATATATTGAGTTAAAGCTTTGCATGGTCTCTAATTTTAACCTCCATTTCCATATAATCAATATGAAATATGAGAAAGTGTGCCAGTGTTTGGGCCAAGGAGGCCACCTAGGGGAATGCCCACCTAGGGCACACAAGTCAATCACCTAGGCGCAAAACTTCTTCACCTTTTGATGATGAATTAAATATATGTAAAATAAATGGTTCCCTCAGTATATAAGGTGCACCGGGACTAAAATAAAGAATTCTTACATTTTCTTCTGAAGCTGTGTGTCTTGGTTGTTTTATTTTATGAGTTTTCATTTTACATTCACAACAATTTTGTTTATAGGTTTTCTGAAGAATAACCAGTGTGCCTTCCTTCATGGCTTCTTCTTGGTGACTTCGTTTTCCATGCTTCCACTTCTAAGAGAAATATTATCCCATTAGCTAGCCACTCTCTCAGGGAGAAAATCATTTCCTTCAAGTTTTCTAAGGCAGAAGGGAGGGCGCACCAATTGGGGTTTGCACCCTTTCTATTTTCTTCTTTGCTGGGATGAAGTGAGTGTGATCTCTTCCATGGCTGCACTATGCTTCTCCCACTGATTCTTGGAGATCATTCCGAGATTGCCAAATCCTCTTGGCCACTCTTGGGTCATCCCGATTTGGATCCCCATTGCTTGGTCACAAAAACCAATGGTGCACCCTTGTTCAGATTTGCACCCATGAGGAGAGTTTGGTCAGAATCCGGGATATGTCTTGCATGGTAAAATTATCATGTAGATCGCCTTCTTGGGCAGATCAATTGGTATCAGAGCCTTAAGATCCATGGAAAATATTCTGATCTTGAATATTGAACCAAATTGCTTTGGGGTTTTCATGAAATAGTCCAGATTTTTCCCATTCGAGGGTTTCCATTTTTATGCAAGAATCTCCACAGATCTCATAAGTCCTAAGGGTGCCCACATCTCCATTGTCATAGAGAGGAGTTCCACATATCTAAAATAATATAGATCTCTCCCTCTAGACCAATTCAAGCTTCGTTGCTTCAGGGTTTTGCATCCTCTGTTGTCAAAACAAAGTCCTTTGTTCAACATTGCAAACTAGGGGCGCCTTTTCTTATCAGCTGGCCTCACAATGCCTCCACGCAAATATCCTTTGGCAGTCGAATCAGATTCCAACACATCAAATCTCATCCAAGATCTTTCCTTCATCCTTAATGAGCTTCTCAGAATGCAACAACAAAACAATCCAGATCCCTTCCGGTTGGACACTCGAATCCAACTACCCAAATTTGTTGGTCAAAACAATGGTGAAATTGTGGATTATTGGATCTGTAGCCTCTCCATCTATTTCAATACATTTCCAGGCCTCACCGAGGAAAGAAAGCTTCAGATTGTTGCCTTGCAATTAGAAGGACTGGCACAAACTTGGTGGGATATAGAGTAAGAGAAGACCACATTTGTGATAGAGATTGGGGATACTTCATAATCCTCTACTTCCAAACCCATCAAAATCTAGGCTCCACTTTATGAAGCTTTGACAAATCGCTTCTACCCACCCGGGTATGTACAATCCTTATGGATCAAATGGCACCAACTTCGACAACTCCCTTCATAAGGAGTGCAAGGCTACATAGACTTCTTATGCAACGTGCGCCTCTTACTTCATGTTCTAGATCCGGAAGAGGTACTCATATTAAAATTTGTGGCTGGTTTATTAATTCAATTCCGTCATGAAGTAGAGTTGTTTGAAAATCCAACTTTAAACAAAACATCTTAGAGATCTTTGGCTATAGAAAAGAAAGTCACTCCTAGAGATCATATTCCTCAGTCCCGCCCCTACACCAACCCCCCTACCTCTCAACCATCCAACTCCCATATGTTATCCTTCTTTCCACCTCCTCGGGCTCAAAACCCCACACCCAATATAAATACAAGGGCACCCTGGTGCTCATTCCACAAAACTACTTCACACAATTCATCAGATTGTCAAATCCTCCAAATTCTAAAAACCAACAAAACCATACTCATTGATATCATTGTGCCTTCCCAAGTAGAATATACTGAAGAATTTCCTTTGGACAATCCCATAGAAGTAGATCCCTCACTCATTCTAATGACCCATGAAGATTCGAACTCATCCAACCAACCCCTCTTCACCCATAACTGCCAAATCAAAAACGCCTCGGCTTTACTAATTATGGACAATGGAAGCTAGAAAAATTTGGTGTCTCAAGACCTTTTCAACTGCCTTAATCTTATTACTACTCCACATCCACAACCCTATCAACTCGGATGGGTCCAGAAGGATGGCCCTAGCCTCTTAGTTTCTAAGTGTTGTTTGGTCACTGTCGCCATAGGCCAATTCAAAGATATTGTCCTCTGTGATGTCTCCCCCTTGGATTTTGTATATTTGCTACTCATTATCCCATACCAAACCCAAAGAAATGCTATCTATCTAGCCAAATCCCACCAGTAAATAATTACCTAAGAAGGCCACACTTACATCTTAACTGCAGGAAAACCCAAACCCCCTTCTACCAAATAACAAATCTCGCATGTAGACTTAAAACAATGTGCCTCTCTCTGTTTGGTGCACCCAATAACACCAAACAATACCATGCACCCTATTCCTAAAACAATGAATCCCCTCCTCCACGAGTTTGCACAGGTATTTCAACCTCCGGAGGGACTTCCCCCCTCTCAACACATTGACCATTCCATTCATCTTATCCCTGGATATGATTTACCTAACGCCCCTAATTACCGGTTGGCCCCAATAGAAATAGAGGAAATGGAAAGACAACTGACCAACCTCATCAACTCTGGCCACATCCAACCTTCATCCTCTCACTATGCTTCTGCCGCATTTGTCATCCCTAAAAGAGATACCTTAGAAATGCGCCTTGTCACTGATTACCGAGCCTTGAACAAAGCCACAATAAAAAACCGTTACCCACTGCCTCGGATTGAGGAACTACTTGACACCCTCTAAGGAGTTAAGTGGTTTACTAAATTGGATTTGACAACCGACTACCATCAAGTTCGAATGAACCCATATGATGTTTGGAAAACAACGTTCAAGATCAAATTTGGTCTTTTTGAGTGGAAAGTCATGCCTTTCGGCCTCACTAATGCCCCAACCACTTTCATGAGGCTCATCAATGACATCTTCAAAGCACATTTGGGTCAATTTGTGGTCATCTACTTACATGACATTCTCATCTTTAGTCGGACATCGGACACTCACATGCAACATGTCTGCCAAGTTCTCCAAATTCTCCAAGAACACAAGTTGCAAGTCAAAGAGAAGAAGTCATATTTTGGTTAGACTTCAGTTCCCTATTTCGGCTTTGTGGTCAACTCAGAGGGTATTCAACCAAATCCACCCCACATCCAAGCATTGAAGAAATGTCCTCTACCTTCTTCAGCTAAGGAGTTGAAAATCTTTTTGGGCGGCATCAATTTCTATTGTAAGTTCATTCCCTCCTTTTCAAATCTTTCTCGACCTTTCCATCATCTCTCAAATACTTATTCTAAATTCATCTGGACTAAAGAATAAACTAGTCACTTTTCTCATATCAAAGACGCCCTCTGCTCATCCCCTGTTTTACATCTTCCAGACCTCTCCCAACCCTTTGAGATTGAGTCTGATTCCTCACAATATGCTATTGGTGTCGTACTTAAACAGGGAGGACACCCCATTGCTTACCACTCTGAAACCCTGTCCGAGGCAAAGAAAAATTATAGTACCTATGACAAGGAATTTTATGGAGGCATTATTTGTTGGGTAAAGAAACCATTCAGGAACAAACACACCTTAAATGGGCCTCCTACATTCAACAATTTCACTTAGTCATCAAATATAAGAAAGGAACTTCTAATAAGATGGTTGATTTGCTAAGTCGACCTCCCACTCCAGTTCTTTCCATTCTAGAAGTGCATTGTGCTACTTATGACACATGGAAAGATCAATATGCTACTGACCCCAACTTTCGAGAGATTTGGGAAGCTTTGCAAAGTCCCACAGTGATCAATCAAACCCCCTTCCTAGACTACACTATTCATGATGGGTGGCTATATAAGTTGAATTTGCTATGTGTTCCACACTCAGAAGACCACCTCTTGCTCATCAGGGAGGTGCATGCTTCAGCCTATGGGGGGCACTTCGGGACCACAAAGACCATCCAACATCTGCAACACCATTTTCATTGGCCTTCCATGTAGCCTCAAGTTGAAAAATTTATCAGAGCTTGTGCATTATGCTCACAAGCCAAGCCATCCAACCAGAAGCATGGGTTGTATCAACCACTGTAGCTTCCTTCTCGGCCTTGGGAGTCAATATCAATGGACTTCCTCATTGGACTTCCAACAACCCAAAAGAAACATGATGCAATCTGGGTAGTGATATGTCGCTTCAACAAAATGGCACTTTTTATCTCATACACGAAGACTACTATAGAAAAACAAACAATGAAACTCTACTTCCGATGTGTCTGGCCCCATTTTGGCCTCCCAAGCACTATCATCTCAGACATAAATTCTCGCTTCCTCAACACATTTTGGAAGACCAAATGGGTGCTATTGGGGCGCCACCTCAAGTTTTCTACTGCATTTCATCCTCAAACGAATGGACAAACAGAGGTTGTCAACAGAGTCTTGGTTCATGCTCTCCGAACTCACTTTGGGCGCAACAAACAATGGGACAATTACTTGCACATTCTACAACATAGCTACAACAAGGAAACACATTCTTCTATAGGATTTTCACCTTTTGAAGTTTGCTTGGGCTTCCAACTAGCATCTCCAACCGAGATCCAACTCACTTGGGCTCCTCAAGGTACCTTCCATTAATAGCAGGAACAACTTTCACCTTAACGATTTCTCCAACATATTGCACAATGCCACAGTGAAGTAAAAACAACGCTCAAAGCAACCCAAGATCATGCCAAGCAGTGCCATGGAAAACGAAGAACCTTCATGTCCTTTCAACTAGGGGATCAAGTCAGGTTACACTTGGATAAGAAGTGCTTCAAAGGCCACCATCACAAGATTTTGCCAATCAGATATGGTCTGTATACAATACTCGACAAGATTGGAGAAAATGCATATAGGTTGGATCTGCCACCACAACTGGGAATCCACAATGTCATTAATGTAAATCACTTAAAGTTGTTTGATCCTTCCCTCTTGGAAGAACCAATCACCATCACTCATCCAATGGACAACATTCATGATTTCTAACTCCCATTGGCTAAAGACACTATACTGGACACTCAGAGTCACTCTACAAGACACTAGACTTACACTTCACATCTGGTAGCCCGCCAAGGCCAAACTCTAGCTTAGGCAAAGTGTATCACAGCTGATGTATTGCACAACAAGTTTTCGCATCTTCTCATGGAAGCCAAGACGCTTCCAGATCTAAACAGGGAGGAATTGAACCAAGGAGGCCACCTAGGGGAATGCCCACCTAGGGCGCACAAGTCAATCACCTAGGCACAACACTTCTTCACCTTTTGATGATGAATTAAATATATGTAAAATAAATGTGTCCCTCAGTATATAAGGTGAACTAGGACTAAAATAAAGCATTCTTACCTTTTCTTCTCAAGCTATGTGTCTTGGTTGTTTTATTTTTCGAGTTTTCATTTTACATTTATGACAATTTTGTTTTTAGGTTTTCTGAAGAATAACCAGTGCACCTTCCTTCATGGCTGCCTCTTGGTGATTTTGTTTTCCATGCTTCCACTTTTGAGAGAAATCTTATCCCAGTAGCTAACCACTCTCTTAGGGAGAAAATCATTTCCTTTGAGTTTTCTGAGGCAGAAGGAAGGGCGCACCAACTGGGGTTTGTGCCCTTGCTAGTTTCTTCTTTGCTGGGATGAAGTGAGTGCACCCTCTTCCATGGCTGCATTGTGTTTCTCCCACTGATTCCCGAAGATCATTATGAGATCGCCAAAGCTTATTGGCCACTCTCGGGTCATCCCGGTTTGGATCCCCATTGCTTGGTAACCCAAACCAATGGTGCGCCCCTGAGGAGAGTTTGGTCAGAATCCAGGCTATGGCTTGCGTGGTCACCTTCTCCTATAGATCACCTTCTTGGGCAGATTAGTGTTTCTAAGAGAAAAGCTCAAAAAGATAGATTGATATCATTTACTATATATGATATATGTGTTACTCAATATGTTACTCATATCACTTCATAATGCCATGATGTAGTATATATGTTATTCAATATATTAACCATTCCATTTTTTTATTATTCAACATCTTCATCACTAAACATTCATCTATATTACTTTGTTATTATTAATATTCATAATAATGTATATTTCAAAGTATCAAGTTCATCTGAAACATATACATATAGATAAAAGTTATCATCTAAAAATTTCATGTTCCTAGGCACTACTCAAACCAATGTAGATCCATGTTAAGTCCCTATCTTTCATGCCTGTAGAGAGATCAAGTCCCTCGAGGTACAAACTTTTCCTCAATTTTTTTCTCTCCAAAAAAAAGTTTACACTTGAATGGATTTAATCACTCTCTAAACATGATAGATCCAAAATTAAAATGAATCTATATTGATGATTAACAAATTCATCATACCAATTTATTAAAAAAATGTAATGAAAAGATACAAAATGTCATATTTTTAATCCTTTAAAAACATGGTTTAAACATTTAAAAACCAACTTGTAAATGTGCTTTGTTGACATATCCATTTTAATGAGAGAGGTCCCAACGAAAGATTGTGAACTTTTAAGAACTCTAAACATAACGAATTTCATCTATCATTTAAATATTCTATATAAAATATATTTGTTATAATGAATTTCAACCTTATAAAATATATTTAATGTTAAATATTATATAAAATATATTTAATGTTAAATATTATATGTATAATATATTTTTTATATTGAAATTAAAATATTATATATTATATATTTGTTAAATATGATATATATAATATATTTTTTATATTGAAAAATTAAATAAAAATAAGAAAACCAATATATGCATGAATATGAAGCATATTTATATTTTAATTTTTTGTATTTTTTTATATAATTAAAATTAAATTAATAAGAAAAATCATATGTATATATATTCTAATTCTTAGTTTTTTTTATATGATTGAAATTCTAATTAAACTAGTTTTTTCAAGCCATGATACTAAAGTCAAGCGATAACTTTCAATACCAATAAACTCGAACGTAAACCTCAAAGCATTCGATAGCGCGATGAATAAAAATACAAAAGTGTCCGCAAAACATTTATATATTTGGTTTCCCTCTTCCTTCACACTGCAAGCGCTCGGTATGGATACCAAAGCCGGGAAGGACGAAAGACTGCTAAGGGGTTCGGATATGGATATCCGAGCCGTTAACAACGAAGAATTGCTGCCTTAAGAATGGCGTTTTCGATAGTGAACCCCTTTCTTCTTTCTTCTAAAATGTGTTGTTCGCCTTAAAATCCCCGACAACATTTGGAAAGCCGGCGCAACTTCCCTCTGAAGATCCGGACCTAGACGCCCTCTCCCGATTTCTTACTTACCTTTCCACCATGGAAGTCGTGTAGGCCATCAAGCCAGCGGAAGATGCCCTGAGAATTAACACAGAAGCTCAGACCATGAAATACACGCTTACCAATCTTGGAAAAACCTATTTCGTCTCTCCGGACATTAGTCCATTAAGCCTCGCTCCCCTCCTTCTCTTGCAGACACATGCCGCTTTGAGGCCTGCCTGGGACAATACTCAGTCGCCTCAAGACATGAGCATGGATGCTCACTTATAATGATTCTGTGGAAGAGGTAGACGTGTCATTGGTTTAAGAAATGGATATGACTATTGCTGTAAAAGAGTGTGTGTATATATATTGATTGAAAAATATTTGTCTACATATTTTGAATGCTGCAATTTGGGTAAATGGAAACCTGTGTATTACTGCACTTGGCACCATAAACAAAGTGGCTAAACGTTGAACCAAAGCTGTAAATAAATCTTTCATTTCACGGAATAACATGTAAACCAAGTTCAAAAATCCAAATATAAACAAAGATTGCGAAGAATCAATTATTTTTTCCATAGAGTATCCATATTGATAAAATGAGTGGCTATAAATCCCTATTTATGGATCATATTGGTATTATAGAATTTGTGACTTGGTAGAAGCTCTCAACACTTTGAAGAAAAGGGAGACCCATTGTGGTAAAGCATTGAAAATAGAGAGGTTCGAAGAACTAAGGGGATCCAATGTATAGATCCAACATGATAGCCAACACTTGGAGATAATAGAAAAGATGGAAAGTGAGATTGATATATTGGCAAAGTTGCAAGTAACTATCCAATAGACTAAGGAAGTACACACTTCCATTTCTATGGGAGAATCTAGAGCCATGATTGAGACAATCATTGTAATTGCATCCTTTCATAGAACTTTCTCAAAAACCATTTGGTGATTTTTAAAAATTCCATTTCTATGGGAGAATCTAAAGCCATGATTAAGATAATCATTGTAATTGTACTCTTTCATAGAACTTTCTCAAGAACCCTTTGGTGATTTTTAAAAACATGCTAGAGGTATCAACAAGACAAATAAAGGGATTGCAAACCCCATTATGGCTGAACATTGAAGGCGCGAGTTTCAATGGAGAAGAGGAAGTAAGTAGGAAAGAGGGATAGGAGAAGAATCCATTTCAATTAAAGAAAAAATAAGAAAAATCCATTGATCCACCTTGCTTGTATAAGACAACCAAAAAAACTTTTTCCAAGGCAAGAGGGATAGGAGACGAATCCATTTCAATTAAAGAAAAAATAAGAAAAATCCATTGCTCCACCTTGTAGAAGGTTAAAAGATAGTAGTGAATGGATGTTTCTCCACCATAAATTGTACCCATACTTAGGGGACCAAGCAAACAAGTTGACAAGAACAAATACAAATTGAATAGTTAGGCCACAAGGCTAGTGATTTTTTACACTCTAGTTTATGTCCCTTTGGTGAGAAGAATGGGAAGAAAATTTCTTCACTACAACAATAAGTTCAAAGGAAAATGAAGAAGAAGAGAATAGAACAAACCCTTGTAGTAGCAAGAATTTTTTCTAGAATTGTAGTTGAGTGGACATTGGGAAGCCAAGTTTTGGAGTCTTCATCCAAAATTTCACCCCTTAAACACAAAACCAAAGGAAAAATTTGAAGAGTAAAGGCTAAAGAGAAGGAAGGATTCCCAATTTGAAGAAAAAATTGAAGAGTAAAGGCTATTAGTAGAAAATTCGGACTCCACCAAGGAGATGGAAAATGAACTTGTTCCAACATCAAAGGCATTCCCTATTAAAATCTTGTATTCCATATTGCAATCGAAGAACCTACTCTTGGAGATTTGTTATATATTGATACAAAGATATGATTTGATGGGGTTTTGTACAACTTTATAACCAAGACGAGACAACTTTATAACCAAGAGGAGGCAAACACACAATTGCACAATATAAATAATAAGATATATAATTAAGTTGAATATTTTCGTGACCAAAATCTTATGAATGAAGAGGTGTGATTTGTAATGGATTGGATTAATTTCTAATTTTAAAATTTCACACAATTGCAGAATATAAATAAGATATATAGTTAAGTTGAATATTTTCGTGACCAAAATCTTTTGAATGAAGAGGTGTGATTTGTAATGGATTTTAATTTCTAATTTTAAAATTTCTAATAAAAAATTGGGCTTTGGAAAAGTTTTAGATAATTTATAATTTAAAATTTATAATAAATTGGTGTGTCTCTATTCTATGTCGATTTTGGTACCTGTATAATTCATGCGTTGGTGCCTTTATTACTTTCACCGAAAGATACTAAAATTTGAGGTGAGAATTTGACATCACTCTTTAATCTTAAGAACGGATGTTTTTATTATATTTAAACCACCCGTGCTTTTATTATATTTGAAGAATTAATACATTTATGTGATTTAAAGTACTAGTTATTTTGTTATATTTACAGGACACGTTGGTATACTTAATATATTGGTGAGTATAACCCATTGAAAAACACTCATTTGTGTATTATATATTATGGCATGCATCATTTTGGCAGGCATCATTTTGTGATTTTGTGTGTGAGTTCAAATGTATATATTTTAATTAATTGTTTTTTTTACAATTTTTCAATTAATTATTTTAAAATCAAATATTTTTTATAATAATATTGTTTTTTATGTTTATGTTATTTCATTTTGATATAATGATTGCATCACATTTTACAATATTTGGCAATGCAATAAAATAACAACCCCATTTTATTATATATGAATAAAAGATCAATGACGATACAAAATGGTACAAGGTAAAGGTCCACAATAAACAAAACTGAACCAAAATGTAATTGTTAGACTTATTGGGACATTATGTCAAGTACATTAAGCAAAATCCCTCATTTTTACAGAGAGATATTCCAAAACATACAATTTGCAGTAACATTCAATTTTATTAATTACCGTTCATCACTTGAACTACTATCATCACTTGAGCTACATGTATGCCTCATTTCTTTGATCAGTTGTAGACAATATTGCACTTTAGTTATTTGAACATATGTTTTTTTGATCGACTTGTTGTTGATGTTCCACTTGCTCATGTTCCAATTACAAACATACAAATAAAGTGTAATAAGTAAATATACATTTATATGTTAGAATATTAAAAAACAATACACATGATTTCGAAGCTATGCTTCATGACATGTGTCAAAATCTCTTATGTTGGCTCATCTGCATACTTTGTTTCTTACATATTTAATACCCCATGAAAAGTCATAGTCGATATCAATAATATAAACGTTTCTTACTGTTCCATTAATTATAAAACAAGAGAAGTTAAACAACACAACTACCTACAAATTATTCAACTAAACCTTGATACTTCAACATATACTCAGAACCCTCAATTGATTATTTAAATATAAAGATCACAACAAATATGAAAAACTATGTAATGCCATACTCACAAACTTTGCGATCAACCATTTTTTTCCTTGTTGTCTCATTCAATTCCATTTTTTTTTTCTTTTCTGCAACAAAATAATTGAAAATTAGTATTTCATATGATAATTAAAATTGATGTACATAAAAGAATAAATAAATGATCACATACCTCTCATATTTGCTTTTGGGATGCCTCCTCTTATGATGCAATTATGTTCGTTTATTTGACCATCTCTTTGTACACCTTTTTGGACATCCCTACCGACATGTATTTGATTTCCCCTCATTTGTCACTTATAATTTTCATAATCTTCTTGGAAAACGAAAAAATAAAAATAATTTTTTTTCAAATGGACATGAAAGTAAATATAACAAAACAAATTAATTTGGTAATTATTCGAACATATTGTAGAAAAACATGTGTAGTAATAATACCTTTTAAATGATTATTTTTTGTTATTGTAAGTTTTTTCTATTGCAAGTATCACGGGTCCCATTAACCATGGCTCTGAAAACGCTTCATGTAGTTTATGCATATCTTGATTCTTGCAGTCACTAGATTGATTTTTGTATTGTAAGTGAGAAGTACATCTATATGTTATTTCCACTATATCCCTCAAATATTTGTAAAACAATTTTCCCCTCTCGTTGACTTCAAGCACCACTCGAGAGGAACTAATGACCAAGACATCATCATCATTTAAATCCTTAATAAAAAAAATTCTCTTAGGATGAGATTCCATTCCTTCTCCATCGATCCGTGCATAATATTGAAAAAATGTTAAATCAAGTGTTTAAAAATGGTCAGCGATTAATGCTAAGAAATTAATTTTTAGTAAAAAGTCAAAGAAAAACTTCATGTTGATTACCTTTTGATCCACCTAATTCTTCTCTTTGCAACATTTCCATAAATATTTTATTCCCTTTTCCACTCATATTGCAAACAATATTATTAAGTTTCTTCAAGTTTTTGCTCTGCATGACACAAATTAACAAATACACATTATTGTTTTAAACTTACAAATACTTCAAATATATTAAATTTTTAATCAAATGTAAAGAACTTGCCTCCCTCTCATGCTGGGATGAGCTACCATTGTTTTGACTGCAACAAAATGTTTTTCTTGAACTTCTATCAATGATCTGTCAAGGAAGGAGATCTGATGAGGAAGGTGACCAAACAAGCCATCTTCTAATAGTTGACCAATAACTCAACAGGGGCGCAACTTTGAGTAGGGGTGCATCATTAGTGTGGGTGGCCTAACGATGGAGATACAGTGCCCGAATGATCTGAGCGTAGCCAAGAGGATGGGTCTATCTCAGTGCGAGTCTCGAGGATCAAAAGGAGAAACACAGTGCATCCATAGAGGAGGGCGCACTTGCTTCATCCCAAAAATAAGAAAACCAACAAAGGCGCAAACCCCAGGTCGGTGCGTCCTCTTGTTTGCTTCAAAAAACTTGCAGAAAATGGATTTCCCCCTAAGAGATTGGTTAGCTAATTGATTAAGCTTGCTCTTAGGTGTGGAAGCGTGTCAAACATAGAAAACATGATGCAACCATGAAGAAAGGCACACTGGGTAACCCTGAAAACGCCCCCAAAGCAAAAATGCAGCAAAAACGTAAAAGTAAACTCAAACAACAAAAACCAAGTGAGACAATCGCTTCAGGAAAAGAGAAGAATGTTTTATTTTAGTCTCGGTTCACGTTATATACCTAGGGAACCATTTATTTACATATGCATTTTTAAATAGCATAAAAAATGTGAAGTTGGTCGAGCCTAGTTGGCTGAAGTGTGTGCCTCATGTGGGTGTTCAACTGGGTGGCCTCCTTGGCCCAATTCCTCCCTGTTTAAATTTGGAAGCATCATGACTTCCATGAGAAGGTCATGAAACTTGTTATGCAATACTTCAGTTGTGATCCACTTCACCTGAGATGGAGTTTGGCCTTGGATGGCCACTAGATACGAAGTGTATGCCCAATGCCTTGTAGAGAAGGTTCGGGTGTCTAGTAGAGTGTCTTTCGCCAATGGGAGTTGGAAATCCAGAATGTTGTCCACTGGATGAGTAATGGTGACTGGTTCCTCCAAGAGGGGTGGCTCAAACAACTTCAAGTGATTTACATTAATAACATTGTGGATTCCCAAATGTGGTGGGAGGTCCAACCTATAAGAATTTTCTCCAATCTTGTTGAGGATGGTATACGGGCCATATCTTATTGGCAGAAGCTTGTGATAGTGGCCCTTGAAGCGCTTCTTATCCAAGTGTAACCAGACTTGATCGCCTAGTTGAAAGGACATGAAGGTCCTTTATTTGTCATGGTGTTGCTTGGAATGCTCTTGAGTTGATTTAAGTTATTTTGTTACTACAGTGTGGCGTTGTGCAATTTGTTGGAGAAACCATTGTGCTAAGAGTTGTTCCTGCTATTGATGGAAGGTTCCTTGAGGAGCCCAAGTGAGTGGGAGTTTGGTTGAAGATGCTGGTTGGAACCCCAATAAGACTTCAAAAGGTGAAAATCTCGTAGAAGAATGTGTTTCCTTGTTGTAGCTATGTTGTAGAATTTGCAAGTAATTGTCCCATTGTTTTCTACGCCTAAAGTGAGTTTGAAGAGAATGAACCAAGACCTTGTTGACAACCTTTGTTTGGCCATCCGTTTGAGGATGGAATGCAGTAGAAAACTTGAGGTGGCACCCCAATAGCGCCATATGGTCATCCAAAATGTGTTGAGGAAGTGAGAATCTTTGTCTGAGATGATAGTGCTTGGGAGGCCAAAATGGGGCCAAACATGTCGGAAGTAGAGTTCTGTTGTTTGTACTTTTGTAGTAGTATTTGTACATGGGATGAAAAGTTCCATTTTGCTGAAGCGACATACCACTACCCATATTACATCATGTTGCTTTTGGGTTGTCCGAAGTCCACTGAGGAAGTCCATTGAGATTGAATCCCAAGGATGGGAAGGAAGAGGCAGTGGTTGATATAACCCATGCTTCCAGTTGGATGGCTTAGATTGTGAGCATAATGCACAGGCTCAGACAAATTTTTCAACTTGAGGCTGCATGGAAGGCCAATGGAAATGGCCTTGCAGATGTTGGATGGTCTTTTTGGTACCAAAGTGGCCCCCATACGCTGAAGCATGTGCCTCCCTGGTGAGCAAGATGCGGTCCTATGAGTGTGGAACCCATAAAAAAATCAACTTATAGAGCCATCCATCCCAAATAATGTATTCTAGGAAGGGGGTCTGATTGATCACTGTGGGAGTTTGCAATGCCACCCAGATCCATTGAATGTCGGGGTCATTAGCATATTGATCCTTCCATGTATCATAGGTAGCACAACACACTTCTAGAATTGAGAGAACTGGAGTGGAAGGACGGCTTAGAAAATCAACCATCTTATTATAAGTTCCTTTCTTATATCTGATAACCAAGTGAAATTGCTGAATATAGGAGGCCCATTTAAGGTGCCTTTGTTCCTGAATCTTTGACTGAGAGTTGATGAAAATCAAAGGGTGGTGGTTTGTATGCAGAATTGTTTCTTTACCCAGCAAATAATGCTCCATTTCTTGAGGGCTTGAACCAGACTATAAAACTCTTTTTCATAGGTGCTATAATTTTTCTTTGCCTCGGACATGGTTTCAGAGTGGTAAGCAATGGGGTGTCCTCCCAATTTAATTACGACACCAATAGCATATTGTGAGGCATCAGAATCAATCTCAAAGGGTTGGGAGAGGTATGGAAGGTGTTAGACAAGGGATGAATAGAGGGCTTCTTTGAGCTGAGAAAAGTGACAAGTTTCTTCTTTAGTCCAGATAAATGTAGCAGAACTATTTGAGAGTTGATTCAAAGGACAAGCAAGTTGTGAAAAATAGGGAATGAACTTACAATACAAATTGATGCCACCTAGAAAGATTTTGAGCTCCCTAGCTGAAGGAGGTGGTGGCCACTGCTTCAACGCTTGGATGTGGATTGGATCTAGATGAATACCATTTGAGCTGACCACAAATCCGAGATAGGGAACTAAACTCTGACCAAAATATGAATTCTTCTCTTTGACTTGTAACTTGTGTTCTTGGAGGATTTGGAGAACTTGTCGAACATGTTGCATGTGAGTGTCCCATGTCCGGTTGAAGATGAGAATATCATCTAAGAAGATGACCACAAATCGACAAAAAATTGACCTGAAGATGTCATTGATGAGCCTCATGAAAGTGGTTGGGGCATTGGTGAGGCCGAAGGGCATAACTTTCCACTCAAAAAGACCAAATTTGGTCTTGAAAGTTGTTTTCCAAACATCATCTAGGTTCATTCGAACCTGATGGTAGCCAGCTGTTAAATCCAATTTAGTAAACCACTTAGCTCTATGGAGGGTGTCGAGTAACTCCTCAATCCGGGGCAGGGGGTAACGGTTTTTTACTGTGGCTTTGTTCAAGGTTCAGTAATCAGTGACAAGGCACATTTATGAAGTATCTAGTTTGGGGACAACAAATGTGATAGAAGCACGGGGTGAAGATTATGCTTGGATGTGGCCAGAGTTGATGAGGTGAGTCAATTGTCTTTCCATTTCCTTTGTTTCTGTTGGGGTGAACCAGTATGTAGGGGCATTAGGTAATGCAGATCCAAGGATGAGGTGAATGGAATGGTCAATGTGTCGGGAGGGGGGGAGTCCCACCAGAGATTGAAACACATATGAAAAATCTTGGAGGAGGGGAGTCATTGTTTCAGGAACATGTTGAGTGGTATTTTTCGTTGTTATGGAGTGCACCAGACAGAGAGAGACACATTGTTTTAAATGTACATGCAAGATCTTTTCTTTGGTAGCAGGGGGCTTGGGTGTTTCTATGGTTAAGATATAAGTCTGGCCTTCTTTGGTAAGTTTGTACTGGCGATATTTGGCCATACAGATAACATTTATTTTGGTTTGGTATGGGATCCCTAGCAGCAAATCCGAAAAATCCAAGGGGGGGAAATAACAAAGATAGTATCTTTGAATTGGCCAATGGAAAAAGTGACCAGTCAGTGCTGAGAAACTAGGAGGCGGGCGCCATCCTTCTGGACCCATCTGAGCTGATAGGCTTGTGGGTGGGGAGTAGTAATCAGTTTGAGGTGGTTGACAAGGTATTGATACACCAAATTCCTTTGGCTTCCATCGTCTATAATTAGTAAATCCAAGGAGATTTTAATTTCGTAGTTACGAGTGAAGAGTGGTTGGGTGGAGGAGTTTGAATCTTCATGGGTCATTAGGATCAACGAGGGATCTACTTCTATGGGATTTTCTAGGGGAACTTCTTCGGTATATTACACTTGGGGGGGGGCAATGAGCTCAGTCAGTAGAGTTTTGTTGGTCTTTATATTTTGGAGGATATGAAAATCTGAAGAATTGTATGAGGTAGTCTTATGGAATGAGCACCAGGGTGAACTTGTATTTGTATGAGGTATGGGATTTTGAGCCCAAGGAGGTGGAAAGTGGCATGAAGGATTGGAGCTGGATGGTTGAGAGGCAGAGGGGTTGGTGTAGGGGAGGGACTGAGGAGTACTACCTCTAGGAACAACTTTCCTTTCTATAGCGAAAGTTCTCTGAAATACTTTGTCTAGAGTTTGATTTTCAAACAATTCTACTTCTCTATGTAATTGAATCAATAAACCAGCAAAAACATTCAATATGAGTACCTCTTTCAGATCTGGAATATGCAGTAAGAGGTGCATCTTGCAGAAGAAGTATATGTAGCCTTGCACTCCTTGGGAAGGGAGTTGTCGGAGTTGGTGCCATTTGATCCACAAAGATTGCACATACCCGTGTGGGTAGAAGCAATTTCTCAATGCTTTAGAAATTCAAGCCCAAGTTCTGATGGGTTTGGAAGTAGAGGATTCTGGAGCATCCCCAATCTCTATCACGAATGTGGTATTTTATTGCTCTGTATCCCACCAGGTTTGTGCAAGTCCTTCTAATTGCAAGGTTTCAATCTGGAGCTTTCTCTTCTCGGTAAGGCTTGAACATGTATTAAAATAGGTGGAGAGGCTATGGATCTAGGAATCCACAACTTCTCCATTGGTTTGACCATCAAATTTGGGTAGTTGGATTCGAGTGTCCAACTGAAAGGGGTCTAGATTGTTTTGTTTTTTCATTATGAGAAACTCGTTGAGGACGAAGGAAAGATATTGGATGGTATTTTAAGTGTTGGAATCTGATTTGACTACCAAGGGATCTTTCCACAGAGGCATTGTGAGCAGAGGACACAAAATAGAGGATTAGTCTCTGTTGTGTGAACAGAGTGCGCAAAAACCCTGGACCAAAGGAGTTGGTCTAGAGGGAGAGATATGTATTGTTTTAGATCTATGAAACTCCTCTATATTGTAGTGGATATCTGTGTGCCCTTGGGGCTATGAGATCTGTTGATTCTCTTGCATGAATAAGTAAACCCTGAAATCGATGAAATCTGGACTATTTCATGAAAAACCCCAAAACAATTTGACTCAATATTCAAGATGAGAAGATTTTCCATGGATCTTGAGGCTCTGATACCAATTTATATACTGAGGAAGGAGATCTGATGGGAAAGGTTACCAAACAAGCCATTTTCTAACAGTTGACCAAAAACTCAACAGGGGCGCAACTTTGAGCAGGGGTGCATCATTAGTGTGGGTAGCCCAATGATGGGGATCCAGTGTCGGGATGATCTGAGCGTAGCCAAGAGGATGGGGTTATATCAGTGTGAGTCCCAAGGATAAAAAGGAGAAACACAGTGCAACCATAGAGGAGGGTGCACTTGCTTCATCCCAACAATGAGAGAACCAACAAGGGCGCAAACCCCAGGTTGGTGCACCCTCTCGTTTGCGTCAGAAAACTTGTAGAGAATGGATTGCCCCCTAAGAGATTGGTTAGCTAATGTATTAATCTTTCTCTCAGGTGTGGAAGCATGTCAAATGGAGCATCCATGAAGAAAGGTACACTGGCTAACCCTGAAAATGCCCCCAAAACAAAAATGCAACAAAAACGTAAAAGCAAACTTAGACAACAAAAACCAAGTGAGACGATCACTTCAGGAAAAGAAAATAATGTTTTATTTTAGTCTCGGTTCACCTTATATACCTAGGGAACCATTTATTTACATATTCATTTTTAAATATCATAAAAAATGTGAAGTGGGTCGAGACTAGTTGGCTGAAGTGTGCGCCCCAGGTGGGCATTCGCCTAGGTGGCCTCCTTGGCCCAATCAACCATCATGTTTAAAAAAAAGAAGGAATCATTAGAAATATAAATTATGAAATTTTTATAAAATCTAATATTTTAGTGCACATCACTAAACAAAACGTCGTGAGGTGTCAAAATTATATACGCACCAAAGTGTACTATTAGTCATTGTGCACCACTAACATGTACGCATATGATATGAAAATCAATACTATTTATATTTTTGACTAATCGATGATTTTGTACAGATACATGTTCCCTGATGTGATTTTCTCTATAATGATCAATAGAGAAATACTATGGTACAGTGTGCCCCCGTGCGATTTCCTATACAGTGTGCACCATGAACCATGGAATTGTTTTTTGATAAAATCATTCACAACGACAAGGTTTTGGATCCGCTGCAATGAGTGGTACCATTGCAATGGATGAAAAACACCCCATATACAACTAAATAAAACATATAAAAATATGTTTCTTAAAAAATGAAACTCTTCTTATAAAATATAGACAGGGGAGATGAAAGAAACAACAATAAAGCTAGGACTCACAATTGATATGCATGCATATCGGAAACTCAAACAAAAAACTCAATGTGAAATCTATGAAAATAAATAAATATAGGAAAATAGAGGAAAAACAAAGCATAAAAAATAAGAGACCAAGTGCTTATACCAAAAAAATACCATCAAATATATTATGTGAGAGAGGAGAACCTTTTGATGCAGGAGCATTGCTCCACGTCAGCAATGTTCCATCTAGCAAACACATTCAATGCACATTCAATGGAGGGGAGAGGCTCCAGCCCTCTCATTTTCAAAATTCAAATTGTAAATTAAATGTTTGTAAGCTGGTAGAGCCAAGCCATGATTTTGTGCAGGTTGTAGGTAGAGTCACCTTTAATGGTTGACAGGCTGAGATCTAGATCTGATTCAGACTAGATAACCATTGAATGTAATTCAATGTAAATTAATGAGACTAGGTAGCTTGGAGGGAAGAGCTATAGGAGTCCCCTTTTGAAAAGAGATATTTGTATCTAGATTCATTAGCAAGGAGATTAGGTTAGAGGAAGGAGAGAAGAGAGATCCGAGACTCAATTGAAATCCAAGATTTTGTAACCTTTGTACAGGCATTTTGAGATTAATACAAACATAACAGTTTTTCTTGCATATTGTATTGTGTGTGTTTATGAATCTCTTTTATGATTTTATGTGCATATGTTGTAGATGTATGTTAGTTTCCATCTGCAGGGATAGATAGGCTTCTCTATCTATTTGTGAGTTTGTTGATTCCAGTCTTAGTTTTTTGTGGCTTCATGCAAGGGTTTGCATGACATAGTACTGAGGACTCTATAAGCCAGTGCAAGAGTGCACATCTCAGTTTTGTGGAATTCAGGCAAAGACGTGCCAAGAGGGCGCACGAGAGGAATCATAGACTCGAGGGAGAAGCCTTAAGGTTGTTGAACACCTTGGAGATGAGACTATGTAGAGGAGGGCATAAAGAGAAACAAAATTTTTGAGGATTATGTGAAGCTATGCCAGGAGGGCATTGAGAGAGTGCAAGGGGTGCACGAGAAGGAAATCTATTTCAAGTTCAGTGAGAAGAGAAGTTTCGAGGAGAAGAAACTTACAAAGTTATTGAACACTCTGTAGGATCAACAAGGTGTGCTTGAGTAGGAGGTTTCTAGGAGGGCACCAAATTCCCCTTTGAAGGGAAATACAAGGGTTGAATCCTTAGATATTCAAGAAAGCAAAGCTCAGGAGGAATAGTGCCTTTTTTGGACAAAGTCCCAATAGAAAGGAACATTAGGTTGAGACTCTTCGAAGTCCAAGACTCAGAAAAATCTTAGGAGAGATAGCGTGAAGTTGCACGTAGAGTGCAAGTAGATGTAGAGTCGAGGTCAAATTCCATTACCAAAGCTCAGGAGCGATAGCATTTCTAGAATGAAGATGAGACCCAAAGGAACAGGGCTCGCAGAAGGACAATCGAAGGCTAAGACCTTTGAAGAATCAAAATCTTCCAAGTTTGGGAAGAAAGGTGACAAAGATCAAGAGGAGTGTTGGAAGCCATTAGATCAGCTGTAGGGGAAGAAATCTGGATAGTCAAATCTACATCCAGATAGGAGGAGAGAGCATGCAAGGGAAACAGGTCTAAAATGTTGGATCTGGAAGCGTGTGGACCAACAACCGTTGGATCCGGAGGAGGTGCATGAGGTTTAGTCCACTAAAGTGCACATGAGGAGAGCTGACTTCGCAATACGTGAAGTCCCAACATCATTGGGACTGTCCATTGAAAAGGACACATGGAAGAGATCCACGTACATTAGAATATTTGCAAGGGAAAGAGTTGTAACGATCCTAGCCATCCATCAAGAAGGGACACATGGTAGTCGATCAAAATTTCGTTGACTCGTGACTCAGGGAAGTCAAAGGGAAAGTTTGCGAAAACTCACAAAACACAAATTTGCGAAAAGATCATAGTCATTGATCAGGGAGTGATCTGGACCATTGATCGTCCAGGGAGCTCGAAAATTTCAACATTTTGGGAGTGAGGGAGATAAGGTTTGCTCAGTCATAAAGTCCCAACATGCGAAAGCACGATGCACCTTTTGTGTAGGCATGCAGTCACAGCTCATGATCATGGGGAGGCGAGGCACACGCTTGGTGCTTAGTCACACAGGTCGATTTTCACAAGGACCTGTGGATATTTGTTCATGGGATTCCAGCAGGGAATCAAAGAGATAATCTAGATCGTGGGAGGTCAGCAGATGTTGGCGAGGCATATGTAGGGGGTATGCATCAAACCACTTGATGCAGACCTCCTACCTATGCCTCAGTAGGGTCCGCTGACCTCCCAGTCTAAGGATCGTTCAATTCCCACGAGCTGGATTATCTCTTTGATTCTCTAATGGAATCCCACAAAAAAATATCCACAGGTCCTTGTGAAACTTGGCCTACGTGACTAAGCACCAAGCGCGAGCCTCACCTCCCCAAGACCACGTGATGTGACTGGACGCCTACACAAAAGGTGCGTCACAATTTCGCGTGTCTGGACTTTATGAGTGAGCCAACCCCGACTCCCCGACTCCCGAAATGCTGAAATTTTGGAGCTCCCTCGACGATCAATAGTCCAAATCGCTCCTTGATTAACGACTGTGATCTTTTTGTGAATTCACATTTCGCGAGTTTTTGCAAACTTTCCCTTTGACTTCCTTGAGTCACAAGTCAACGAAATGTTGATTGGCTACCATGTGTCCCTTCTTGATGGACGATTAGGATCGTTACAGATCTTTTCCTTGCAAATATTTCAACGTACGTGGATCTCTGCCATGTGTCTTTTCTGATGGATAGTCCCGATGATGTCGAGACTTCACGTATCGTGAAGTCGGATCTCCTCCTATGAACTCTAGTGGACTAAACCTCGTGCACCTCCTCTGGATCCAACGACTATTGGTCCATGGGCTTCCAGATCCAATGGCTCAAACCTATTTCCCTTGCGCATTCTTTACTCCTATCTGGACGTAGATTCGACGGTCCTGATTTCTTCCTCTGTAGTTGATCTAATGGCTACCAATGCTCCTCCTCCCGATATTTGTTACCTTTCTTCCCAGACTTGGAATATTTTGATGCTTTGAAGGTCTCGGCCTCCGATTGTCCTTCTGCAAGACCTTTTCCTTTGCCTCTCATCTTCATTCTAGAAACACTATCCCTCTAAGCTTTGGTAATGGAATTCGACCTCATCTCTACGCATACTTGCGCTCTACGTGCGGCCTCACCCTATCTCTCCTGAGATTTTTCTGAATCTTGGACTTCAAAGAGTCTCGACCTGATGTTCCTTTATGTTGGGACTCTGTGTGCAAAAGGCACTATTCCTCCTGATATTTTCTTGCTTGAATCTCTAAGGGACTCAGTCCTTGTATTTCCCTTCAAAGGGGAATTTGGTGCCCTCCTGGAAACCTCCTACTCAAGCACACCTTTATGAGGCTACATAGTGTTCAAAAAATATGTAAGTGTCTTCTCCTCGACACTTCTCTTCTCTCTAAACTCAAAATAGAGTTCCTTCTCATGAACCCCTTGCACTTGCTCAATTCCCTCCTAGCAGAGCTTCACATAATCCTCATAAATTTTGTTTCTCTCTGTGCCCTCCTCTGCACAGTCTCACCTCCAAGGTGTTCAACAACCTTGATGCTTCTCCCTTTGCCTGAATTCCACAGAACTCAAATGTCCACACTTTCACTTGCTTACAGAGTCCTCAGTACTCTGTCATGCAACCCCTTGCATGAAGCCACAAAGAACCTAGACTGAAATCAACAAAATCATAAACATATAGAGAAGTCTATCTATCCCTAGAGATATAAACTAACATACATCTACAACTTATGCACATAAAAGCATAAAAGACATTCATAAACAAGCACAATACAATATGCAGGACAAACTGTTATGTTTGTATTTATCTCAAAATGCGTGTACAAAGGTTACAAAATATCGGACTGCAATCGAGTCTCATCTCTCTCTTCTCTCCTTCCTATAACCTAATCTCCTTGCTAATGAATCTAGATACAAAGATCTCCTTACAAAAGGGGAGTCCTCGAGCTCTTCCCTCCAAGCTACCTACTCTCATTAATTTGCATTGAATTACATTCAATGGTCATCTAGTCTAAATCGGATGTAGATCTCAGCCTATCAACCATTAAAGGTGACTCTACCTACGGCCTATGAAAAAGCATGGCTTGGATCTACCAACCTTACAAACATTTAATTTACAATTTGAATTTTGAAAATGAGAGGGCTGGAGCCTCTCCCTTCCATTGAATGTGTTCTAAATGTGTTGGCTATCTGGTGCATTGATGACATGGAGTGATGCATCTGCATCACCTTTTATAAGAAGGACACATTTTTCCTTCTCTTTATTAACGTTTTACAACAAAGTTTTGCTGAAGTGAAAAAAAATACTAAACATTTATCAAAGACAACCCTACTCATAATGAGTGTCCAAGGAAGGGGTGTGCCATTCTTGGTGGTTCAATTCCTCCCTGTTTAGATCCAAAAGAATCACTACTTCCTTGAGAAAATGAGGAATGTGTGCTTCAAGGCCTCTGCAGACATACATCTGGTATGTGTTGGTGTCTATCCCTTTCTACACATAAGATATTAATAACAATTTTGTTGATGAGTGATCCTGGTCTTAAAGTTGATAATTTTATCAGCGAGGAGGGGAGGATGAAAATATGGAATTTTGTCAACCGAATGATGAGTTTTGATTTCTTCTTCAAGGAGAGGTGGTTTAAGTATCTTAAGGTTGTTAACATTAAGCACATCATGGATGTCTAGCTATGAAGGAACGTATAGGTAATATGGATTCTCTCCAATGCGTTCCAAAACAATGTATGGGCCATATCTTAGTTGGTGTAGCTTATTATGTTATCCTCTAAATTGGTTCTTGTCTAGCAAGAGCCACACATGATATCCTAGCTGAAATAAAAATGACATGTTATTCTTACCATGCCTCCATTTTTCACGTGCTTCGGTTTCTTTCAAGCCAACTCCTACCTGAGTATGGAGATGAGCTAAAGTGTGGATAAATCATTGAGCTGATTTTTTCTCATATTGTTGATGTGTAGACCTAGAAGGATTGAGAGTAAGGGGAATCTCTTAGGGTGCAAGGGGATGAAACCCAAAACAAACTTTGAAGGGATAAAAACCAGTGGAGTAGTGCATGACATTACTGTAACTATGCTGGATAATATGCATACGTGAGTCCCACTGTTGTTTTTTAGAAAAATAAATATGAAGGGAGTGAACCAAAGTATGATTGACAAATTTTATTTTCCTATCATTCCGAGGGTGAAAGGCGGTAGAAAAATGAAGTTTCCAACCTAGTAAATACTAGAGAGTATGCCAAAAGGAGCTAATAAAATGAGAGTCCCTATCATAAATAATTCTACTGGGAAATCTGAAGTGGGGCCAAATATATTGGAAGAAGAGGTCTCTAGTATGTGTAGCATAGGTAGTCTTATGACAATGGATAAAGATATCCATCTTAGAAAAATGTTAAATCACCACCCAATAACATTTTGTTTTTGGAGAGTGATAGGAAGACCACTCAAAAAGTCCATGGAAATATATTTCTAAGGACGTGAGTGCACTGGTAAATGGTAGTAAAAACCATGCTTGTTGTTGGATGAATTACTTTGGGAACAAAGAGAGAAAACATAAATGAACTTATCCACTTGTTTAGCTACAACGGTCCATTAGAAATGGCGTTGGATATTGAGAATGGTATCAGCTTTGCTGAAATTATCTCCGCACAAAGATGCATGTTCTTCATGGATGAGAAGAGGACAATATTTGGGTTGTGGCATGCACAATTGTTTAAGTTTGTAGATCCAACTATCATAGATAGTATAATCCAGGAAGGGATTTTGATTGATTACTATAGGCTACTGCAGTGCTCCCCAAATTTCACCAAAGTGCGGATCCACTGTGCACATTTCTTTGCAGGCATATTATATTACACAAAACACCTCTAAAATGTGCAGGAACTAAGTAGGTGGCCAACTTAACAAGTCAACCATCTTGTTAGTGTCTTGTATTTAATTACTTGATGTAATTGTTGAATATAAGCCACCCACTTTAGATGGTGTTTCTCCCTATGGCATCTGTAAGAGTTTTGGATTGTATGCCATAGGGTGACCTCCATATTTAATTATAGTCCTAATGCTGAAATTATATGCATATGTTTCAATATAAAATGGGTGTTTCATATATGAAAAATCAAGATTAGGGGCATAACATAATGCAATGTTTAGTTTCACGAAGTGAAACTCATCCTCTGCATTCCAAATAATGTTTTCTTGATTGGATGGTTGGTGTAGAGGATGGGCCAACTATGAAAAATGAGATACAAATTTTCTATAGAAATTAATACCTCCCATGAAACTCTTGAGGTCATGTGCATGAGAGGGCACTGGCGATTGTGCCAAATATTATACCCGAGATGGATCTCATCGAACCCCTACTATGTCTAGTATGAATTCCAAATACTAAACTGATGTTTGTCCAAAATATGTTTTATTTTCCTTCACCTGAATTTTATGTGCCCGCATTAGCTCAAGTATGTTGTAGCCGCGCTAAAGATGATATCCCGAAGACTTACTAAATATGAATATATCATCAAGATGAATGACAAAAAACTGACCCAATTGTGGCCTGAAAATATCATTAATTAATCCCATAAATGTGGATGACACATTTTCCATCCCAAATTACATTAATAGCCACTAAAAAATCCTAAACTTTGTCTTTAAAGAAGTCTTCCATGCATCTAATTTATTGATGCATACTTGATGGTAGGAAACTATCAAATCCATCTTTGTGAATAAATAATACCCTTGTAAGTGGTTAAATAAATTCTTAATCTGGGGCAGGGGGTAGCAAGTTTTAACTATGTATTTATTAAGGGAATGATAGTCGGTCACTAGGCACCATTGAAAGTCATACGTTTTTGGAATAATAAAGTTTGGGGATGGAGAAGGTGACGATGAAGGTTCAATATGGACTGACTTCAAAATTTGGCCAATTTTTTATTCTGTCTTAGTAGCCTCTCAGGGATCAAGAAGAAAGGATGTGGCGTTGGGTAAAGAATTACCATGAATTAGATAAATGTTATGCACAATATATCGAGATGAGGGAAGTCCCATGGGTTGGGTGAAAATAATATCTGCAAATTCTTGGAGCAGGGGAGACATGGACGGAGGTGAAGGGTTGGTCAGGTTGTTTGGTTTAATGGGGTGAACCACGGACAAAGAGATCCATTTGTTCAGTATAACTTTCTTAACAATCACTTCTCCAATAATATATTGGGTGGATTTACAAGAAGAAGACGGAAGCACATAGGTGCACCCTACATGTTGCAGGTGGTATTGATGAGATTGAACATGATAAAAAAAAATTCATGCCTATTGGTAGTGAAGGACAAGTAAAAAGTGGCACAATCTAAAGGAGAGAGATCACACAACAATATCCCAGAAAGGCCAATAGTAAAGGTGACCACACAACACCAAGAGACAACGAGACACAAGCGTTGCTTTTGTACCCAACCGAGATGATATGGAGATGAGTGAGGAGTGATGGAGGTGTTGGAACAAGTCCTAGTCCACAATATTATTTTGGCTTCCATTGTCTAGGATGATAGTAGCGAAATCATGATTAATCTAACAATTATGTGTAAATAAGGGTGCATTAGAGGTGTCGAGTTCCTTAGCGGTCATCAGGATCAGAGAGGGGTTAGCTTCAATAGGATTGTCAAGAAAAAAAACTTCAGGAGGTCTAGGAGAATCTAGTTGAGAAACCTATGAAAATAAGGTCTTGTTGGTGAAAATTTTCTTAAGTGAAAGTTTTCTTAAGTGCTTGACAGTCAGAAGATGCATTGGATATGGTCTTATGAAAGGTACACCAGGACACATTTCCGGGTGTTGAGGGTGATCCAGGAGAAACATTAGAAGGAATGGTATGAGAAGGACCAACATTAGAAGAACCAAATCAGTTTTGAGAAGAGAGTATTCGAGAAGCCACTTTATGCTCCATGGCCAAGGCCCGAAGAAAGGCCTTGTCCAAGGAAGGAAATCATATACATGAAAAAAAACCATTAAGAAACTAGAATTAAATTTAACAATCAATACCTCTTCCAGATAAAAAATGTGCAACTATATTTGAAACTTGTAGAAGACATCGATGTAGCTCTATACTGACTAATTTTATATTTATCGTAGCTGCAACCATTTAGCAAGGAGGTTTTGGAAATATCTCAGGGGATATAAGCGGTCTCTAAATTTCTGGAAAAATACATCCAAAGAAATGAGATGGGATGGCTTTGTAGTTGTTATATCTCTGATATCAATGATGAATGAAGGATTCTCAATATGATTATCCCACCAAGTTTGCATAGTTCCCTCCAACTGCAAGCTTGCAATATGAATCTTCATGTCCTCGTCCATCTCAAGACATGTCTTGAAATAGGCGGAGTACCACGAATCAAATAATTGACAACCTCTCCATTTATTTGGCCCAAAATTTTGGATAATTGAGAGCGTGTATCAATCTATATGGTTTTTGGAGCTCTTCTTTGTTTCATACAAAGTAACTCATGAATATTTAGAGCTAAATCTTCGACAATATGAGCCTAGGTTCACTTAGATTTGAAATTGGGTTTCCCGACTCTCTAGAAACAAAGGACAAGAGCTCCGGTTTGTAGTAAGCATGGAGAACTGAGGCCAAGAAGGTTATGCTCCTTCTAAATCTTAAGCATGCAATGAAAATTGAATCCTAAGGTACCACACACACCCAATATATGAAGCATGCAAAGAGAATCGAAGGTAAAGATATTGGGCACACTCGATATCTGAAGCATGTAGAGAAAATCGAGGTTGAATAGAATAGGCACACCCAAGAATAGAGATAAGGATGTTGGACACACCCCCTCCCCTTCAAGAATCGGCGATCTCCTGGTCGCTAGATCATTCTTCTCCTGAGCCGAATTGGCTCTTCGGGCTCCTAATGGAACCCTTTGAATGGATCCAAAGTTCCCTTATATTGAAACCTGTCGTGTGCAGTTTATGCACCAAGCACAAGCTTCCCCTCCATGTGATCTTGTCGTTGTGACCACGGTCCTTACTCAAAAGGCGCCTTTCAGGATTCATGTTTCACGAATCTGGATGTGAGTCTCCTAACTCCTTCAATTTCAAAAACCCAAAACCCGAAGTGGGATAGGGATTTTGGCTCCTCCCTTATATCACCCTTATGTGACCACTGCCTCGTGACCACGTGCTGCACGAAAGGAACTACTAAAAATCGACTTTCATGATTCCAGCGTGCAGGCTCTCCCCACTCCTTGTACTTCAAAGTGTCGAAACTTGAAAAGGGCCTAACATCTCTTTGGCTCCTCCCTTAAGCCTTCTCCACATGACCCTGTCCTATGGCCTAGGTCTACTCCTCCGAATACTTTATATTTTTTTATTCAAGGAATTGTGATGTAGTGCCCCTTCCTTTCCTTTTCAAATCCCAGAGACCCAGAAACCCGCTAAGTTCTGGATCTACGGTCCAGATCTGTCACTTGATCAATGACCAAGATTAAATCCCAACGATTTTCTTTCAAGGTTTTGGTTGAGTCTTCACCTCCCAACTCCCGGTGATCAAACCCCCAGCGACTTCTCTATCTCTGCCACGCGTCCTAAAAAATGGACGGTCCTCGTTCTTTCGGGATACATCCTTTTGCAATTCCTGGGATGAGTGTCAACTGACGAAATACCGAAATATCCCTGCTGAGATATCAACGGTCTACAACCCATAGTGATCAATGGTCACGATCTCATCAGGATCCTCCTTTTCATGATTTTCAGTATGAGGGTCAAATGAATCTCTCTTTCATTTTCCTGGTCCATGAAATGCCAAAATCTCCCCCTTGAGAGATCAACAATCCAGATCCTTCTTGAACCAATGGCCATGATCTAACTGGATCGACATCTCATAATCTTTCTTGTTTTTCTCCAAACTTTGATTGCTCACCGCGAGTCTCTCCTATGGACGGTCCTGATGATTTTCGTGAAATATCCTTTCACGATTTTGGCCTGGTCTTCTCCTTCATTTCCCCGGTGCCTAAATATCCTATGTGTTTGGATCTTTGACACCTATCACCCCATATCCAACGACTAGAGTGATTTCATGACTTCGGAAATCGCAACTCCTCACACCTGCCTTCACCTCTGGTTTCTCGAAGTCCAAAACTCCGATGATTCTGAGATCTTTGCCACCTATAAGGGTATAACTTCCGCATAGTTCTCCTTGATCTTGCAATCTTTGGGTATCTGCACTACTTATCCAACGGTATTTGTTGATCCTCTTCCTGAGCTCATGATTTCTTCCTGGCTTGGAAGATTTTAGATTTCAAAGGTTTCAAACCTTCACTTCTCCTGTGAGTTCAACTCTTGAACTCTTCTATGCCTCCGCAAGAATTCTTCCTTCTAAGATTTGTCAACTTAGAAACCTTCAAAGGGTTTCTTCGATCTCTGCCGCCTCTTGCAATATCCTTTCCCGAAATAGTGTTATTTCTCCTGAGCTTACGATTACTCAATATCCTTAAGGGTCTCATCTACGTTTTTAGAATGTTGTCTCTCCTGATCTTGTCAAACTTTGAAACCTCGATGGGGTTTCTCTACCTTCTTCTCCTTCCTTCTATTTATATGAGCACAAGGCACTATTCTTCCTGAGCTTTTGGACTTAGAATAAGTCCACCCTTGCACACTCCTTGTGCTACCGAGATTTTGAATAACTCAATTCGAAGCAATTTCTTGAAAAGAAATTCTTCACGCCCTCATGGCGTCCTTCTTCTCGATGCACACCTTGCAAAGATTCTTTTGAGAGAGTGTTCAACAACTTTGTGAGTGTCGTCTCCTTGACACTTCTCATTCCTCAGAACTCAAAAGAGAGTTCTCCTCGTGCACTCTTTGCACTGGCTCAATGTCCACCTGGCATAGCTTCTACAAAACTTCAGAAATTCAGTCTCCTTGTGCACTTTCTCTGCACAGTCTCACCTACAGAGTGTTCAGTAACTCTGAGGCTCCTCTTTGAGTCATGAATTCTTATGGTGTTCCCACCTGGCACGTTCTCTTCTGATCTCAACAGAGAGATTCAGAATGCGCACACCTTATGCTGGCTACAGAACTTCTCTATTCTGTTGTGCACACCTTGCACAACCTAAAGAACCCAGAATATACAAGAGCTCAAATGAAGATAGTAAATCCTATCTTTCTACTGTAAATGAAATCTATCATACATCTACAACATTAATTCATGGAAACATGTAAACACACAAACACACAGAGTGCAGAAAAACAACTTTTGTATTAATCTGAATGTCTATAAAGATGTTTACAATAACTGGACTCTAACAAGTCTCAATTCTTCTCCAACTCTCTCTCTCTCAAAGATTTTGTTTCCTAAGGCCTCTCTTCTGGGACCTCTCCTATCATTCTTATTTCTCGAGTCCCACATAGACTCTCCCTATCCTACTTCTCTAATCTGAAGCAAGATTTCATTACACAAGAGGATCTCTACAAGCTCATCCTCTTCACATAACTTCATTAATTTACATTGAAGTCTCATAAATGGTTTACCCAGACCTCTATACGATCTGGTTCTGCTACAAGCCTGCTACAAGAAACCCTTAAGACAAATTTGACCACTACCTAACAAAGTATGGTCGACATTTAACAACCTTACAACATTAAATTTGATTTCAAATTTAAAAATGAGAGGGTTGTGCCCCTCTTCACCATTGAATGCATGTTGACCATGTTGCTGAGCTGGCGCTCCTTTGATTTGAAGTGATGCTCCTGTATCATACTCCTCTGCTAGGAAAAACATGAGATCCTGCTCACAAGCTCCTCTTCTCCAGCATTGAAATCCACTTGGATCCCAAATCATCTTTTGGAGTTGTCCATCTGCTCCTCTCCAACTATGTTGTTGTTGCTACTTCTCTTCATATATTGTAGGTTCATTTTTGTTCATCTTCTCCTTGTTGACTGCTTCTTGCGCTGACCTCAACATCAACCTTCTTATCTTCTCAATCACCTTGTCCAACTGCTCCCATGGCTAGATTTCCTTGTGCAGTCTTCTCGGCTGCATTTCTTGCTCCTTATGAGTGGGAAAATCTATCTGATCTCCCCTATTGTTTTTATCTCCCTTTGTGGCACTACATGGACACTCTACTGCAGATTTTAATTATGCAGTCCCATCTCCAAGTTGCTTCTCAACTTCCTCTTCTACTGATACGTTCTCATCTTCCTCCAACCGTTCCTCGGGCTGGTATGCTCCTTCATCTGCTTCCAACTTAGCCTGTTGGATGTGCAATCCTCTCTCTAGGGCTTCAAATTCCTCATGCATATCAACAAAATATATGTCATCTACTTCTTCTGCTGCAGTCTCCATTTGTTGAGCCTCCCGGCTGAAATTTCTTAGCCATTCCACTGAATGTTCCTCCCCTGAAATCATAATTATCTCCTTGCATCCATGTGTTGGTTCTGGATGGTCTAACCAATCCTCCAACATTGTCAATTCCATATCCCATTGAGTGACCATCTTATTTTCATTCTCCTCTTCTTCTGTTGCTGTCAACTTCAGTGTTGCAGCTATCTTCTTTTCAGCTTCATGGCTGAAACTTTTGATCCATTCTTCTGAATTATCTTTTTCCTCTGCTGGGTTAAATCTAGATGTCTTTCCCATTTCCTCTTCTTCCTTGATAGTCTCTATTGGTTTTCCTTCTATTGTTGTACCCACAACATCTCCTCTAGCCTTGTCTTGGCTACTTGGTAGGAATATCCGAATTCCTCCAATGATCAGAAGATTCCTCTGATCCTTCTCTATCAAGTCCTCTCGCTGATCTGAACTCACCTCTGAGTTCATGAGACTCTCACATGGCCTCATCTCCTCTCCCTTACCCACTTGGAAGTCTATGAGATCAACCGATCCCATCTCATTGCCCATTTGGAAATATGAAATTTCGGCACTGCTCCCCTGGCAGTATACAAGATCTCCACCTGACATCTTTCCATTGCCCACCTGGAAACTTGAAATTTCATCTCTGCCCACTTGGCAGTTTCTAAGATCTTCATCTGATCTCTCTTTCTCCTCATCGCTGAGATTTATCCCAGTCTTTGGTCCATATATGTGAATCATTTCCTTCTCCAGTTCGTTGACGTCTTCAACATGCCTCAACCATCCTCTTATCAGCCATCGCCGTTCTCTGGCCAATAATTTATGAATCAACCATTTTACCTTTTCTTTCATGGGCCACTCATATACCCAATGTGATCTTGCACTTTGTTGCATTTCCAATGCAAGATTTTCCATCCTCGCGCTTATCTCCTTGAGTTCCAGATCCGTCTTTGGATTTTCTTTATTCTTATGGTCTTCTCTTCGACCACGTCCATGGCCTTCAATAACCATCTTTTTTTCTTTTAAATCTTCCCTACTGGAAAATATGCTGATGTGACTCTACAAATGAGAGCATTCCTAGCATCTCCTATAGTTAACTTGACTATTTCATTTGTTGCACACCCTGCAACAATCATCACAGAGCATCACCACTCTATCTATTGTCTGCAATCAAAGATCAACCTTCTGATTATCTATGTTGCCTACATAAATAAATTTTGCACTGTCATACCACTTGATGGTATCAACCAATCTCTATTTTCCTTCCTGCTATAGAACTGAAAAACAAATACCTCTCTGATACCATTTGATGCAACCCCCCACTCCTTCGAGGTTCTGCAACCTCTTGGTCACTGGATCATTCTTCTCTTCAGCCAAATTGGCTCTTTGGGATCCTACTGGAACCCTTTGAATGGATCCATAGGTCCCTTATATTGAAAATCGTCGTGTACAGTTTATGCACCAAGCACGAGCTTCCCCTCCATGTGATCTTGTCGCTGTGACCACGGGCCTTACTCAAAAGGTGCCTTTCAGAATTCGTGTTTTAGGAATTCAGATGTTAGTCCCCTGACTCCTTCAATTTCCAAAACCCGAAAACTGGAATAGGCTAGGGATCTTGGCTCCTCCCTTATTTCACCCTTATGTGACCACTACCTCATGACCATGTGCTAACATGAAAGGCACTACCAGAAATCGACTTTCATGATTCCGGCATGCAGGCTCTCCCCGCTCCTTGTCCATCAGAGTGTCGAAACCTGAAAAAGGGCCTAACGACTCTTTGGCTCCTCCCTTAAGCCTTCTCCACACAACCCTATCCTGTGGCCTAGGGCTACTCCTCTGAAAACTTCAGCTTTTGCGATTCGGGGAATTGCGATGCAGTGCCCCCTCCTTTCCTTTTCAAATCCATGAAACCTAGAGACCCGCTACCTCCCAGATCTACGGTCAAGATCTGTCACTTAATCAATGACCAATATTAAATCCTGACGATTGTTTTTTGGGGTTTTGGTTGAGTATTCACTTCCCAACTCCCTGTGACTTCCCGATCTCTACCACGCATCCTCAGAAATGGATGGTCCTCGTTCTTTCTCTATACCTTCTTTCACAATTCCTGGGATGAGTGTCAACTCACTCTCCCCTTTGTTTTCCCTGATGACAAAATACCAAAATCTCCCTGATGAGAGATCAATGGTCTACAACCCTTCCTGATCAATAGTCAATATCTCATCGCCATCCTCCTTTTCATGATTTTTGGCATGAGGGTTAAATGACTCTCCCTTTTGTTTTCCCAGTCCATGAAATGTTGAAATCTACCACTTGAGAGAACGGTCAAGATCCTTCTTGAGCCAATGACCACGATCTAACTGGATCGACAACTCATAACCTTTTCGGGTTTTCTCTGAACCTTGACCGCTCACCACATGTCTCTCCAATGGATGGTCCTAATGTCTTTCATGAAATATCCTTTCATGATTTTGGCCCGGTCTTCTCTTTTGTTTCCCCGGTGCCTAAATCTCCAATGTGTTTGGATATCTGACACTTGTCACCCTGGATCCAATAGACGGAGTGATTTCGCGACTTTGGTGATCTCGAATCCTCGCACCTGCCTTCACCTCTGGTTTCCCAAAGTAAAAAACCCCGATGGTTCCCGGATCTTCGCCACCTTTAAGGGTATAACTTCTGTGTAGTTCTCCTTGATCCTATGATATGCGAGTATATGCACTACTGATCCAATGGTAGCTGTTGCTCCTCCTCCTGAGCTCAGGATTTCTTCCTGGCTTGGAAGATTTTAGATTTCGAAGGTTTTGAACCTTCCCTTCTCCTGTAAGTTCAACTCTTGAACTCTTCTACGCCTCCTCAAGCGTTCTTCCTTCTAAGATTTGTCAACTCATAAACCTTCAAAGGGTTTCTTTGATCTCTGCAGCCTCTTGCAGGATCCTTGCACAAAATAGTGCTATTTTTCCTGAGCTTACGATTACTCAGTATCCTTAAGCATCTCATCTGCTTTTTTAGAATGTTGTCTCTCCTGAGCTTGTCAACCTTTGAAACCTCGATGGGGTTTCTCGACCTTCTGCTCCTTTCGTCTATTTCTCTGTGCACAAAGGCACTGTTCACCCTCGCACACTCCTTATGCTACTGAGATTTTGAATAACTCAATTCAAAGCAATTTCCTGAAAAGAAATGCTTCACACCCTCCTAGAATCCTTCTGGTCGATGCACACCTTTCAGAGATTCTTTTAATAGAGTGTTCAACAACTCTGGGAGTGTTGTCTTCCTCACACTTCTCGTTCCTCAGAACTCAAAAGAGAGTTCTCCTCGTGCAATCTTTGCACTGGCGCAATGTCCACCTGGCAGAGCTTCTACATAACTTCAGAAATTCTATCTCCCTGTGAACTTACTCTGTACAATCTCACCTCCAGAGTGTTCAATAAATTTGAGGTGCCTCATTGAGTCATGAATTTTTCTGGTGTTCCCACCTGACACATTCTCTTCTGATCTAAACAGAGAGATTCAAAATGCGCACACCTTGCGTTGGCTACATAACTTCTCTATTCTGTTGTGAAAACCTTGAACAACCTAAAGAATCGAGAATATACAACAACTCAAATGAAGATAGTAAAGCCTATATTCCTACTGTAAATTAAATCTATCATACATCTACAACATTCATTCATGGAAACATGTAAACACAGAAACACACAGAGTGCAGAAAAACTACTATTGTATTAATCTGAATGTCTATACAGATGTTTAAAATAACTGGACTGTAACAAGTCTCATTTATTCTCCAACTCTCTCTCTCTTAGAGCTTATGTTTCGTAACGCCTCTCTACCCAAACCTCTCTTATCCTTCTTCTTTCCCGAGTCCCACACAGACTCTCCCTATCCTACTTCTCTAATCTGAAGCAAGATTTCTGTACACAAGAGGGGCTCTGCGAGCTCGTACTCTTCACCTAACTTCATTGATTTACATTGAAGTCTCATAAATGGTTTACCTAGACCTTTGTACGATCTGGGTCTGCTACGGTCCTATTACAAGAAACCCTTAAGACAAATTTTACCACTACCTAAAAAAGTATGGTCGACATTTAACAGCCTTACAACATTAAATTTGATTTCAAATTTAAAAATGAGAGGTTTGCGCCTCTCTTCTCCATTGAATGTGTGTTGACCATGTTACTAAGCTAGTGCTCCTTTGAGCTGAAGTGATGCTCGTGCATCATATTGCATCTAGGAGGCCATACGCACCAGCTAGAAACTTCCACGAGGTTATGTGTATTTCTAAAAATCCTCAGGTTATACCAGAATCTTCCCAATAAAATAGACTCCTTAATATATGCATCAAGGAGGAAAGGTTGAAAACCCTTAGAAGGGCATGTAGAGAAGACCCTGAAGAGGGTGCATTGAAAAAACCTTAAAAGGGTGAACTGAAAAACCATGAAGAGGGAACACTAAAACACCCTGAGGAGGGTGTGTAGAGAAAACTTGAAGAGGATGAAATGAATCCCTATGAAGAGTGTTGAGATATGAGAATCCATGAACACAATTATTTTTTTTTAAATTGATGGATGGATTATCATCTAATTCTTGATGTCAAGAAAAAGCTTGTTGAGATCTAGTCTCTAATACGAATTGATCTGGATGCATATCTGAAACTAAAACAAAACATTTAGTGCACAATCTAAGAATAGAGGTAACATATGAGAAAAAACATATGTGCACAATGTGAGAAAAAACATATGTCTTTCTCATATGTGCACAATCTAAGGAAACATATGAGAAAAAACATAAAAGATAAGAGACCAAGTTTTTAAACCAAAAAATGACCATCAAATCTATTATAACAGAGAGGATCACCTTTTAAAAGAAAGACACCATTTTCCTTCTCTTTATTAATGTTTTACAATAAACTTTTGTTGAAGAGAAATAGAACACTAAAAATTTATTACAAAGCACCATCCTCATAATGAGTGGCCAAGGAAGGGGTGCACCCTTCCTAGTGGCCCAAATACCAAAGGTAACTATGAAAGCCTTTTTTTTAACATGCGTCGAAAACAGTTTTAATCAAACAAAGAAAGATTGAAGTGATTAGTATAATGAAATCACATACCTAAAATTTCTTCTCTGCATATTTGTATGTGCCCTGTGGTGATCCCTTCCAAATTTGTCTCTTCAAAAAATTATACTCACTCCAAAGTGTTTGGTTGTAAATATATCTTCCACAAATATTCCCTCTAAATTCTACCAAAAAAATGAAATAATTAATAGTGTTTTAATTTATAAACAAACACATTTCAAACAATGAAATTACCGCTCTTTTTTTCATTGTATATATCATACCAGTGAACTACAAAGCACACTAGAACACTTTGTATGTAAAAACACTTAATAAACTATACTTTTCAAAAATTTAACTTGTCATCAAATCGACTCACCTCACGGATTAATGTTCCTTGGTGGACTATATACGTAAAAACGCATTGATACCAATTTTATCAACAAAATAAAAATGCAAACCTCCATAATTAAAATTTACAGATATTTGTCTTTAAAGAGTCTCTAATAGCGGTCACAGTTTGGTGTCTTTTAGAGTGTAGCGCTATTTACACATGCTATCTCTAAGACTCTTGAGAACTTTAGATTCAGAGTTTTGATGAAAATGGATTAATTATTTCTAAGTTAATTTAATTATACCATCGGAAAAATGAAAATAATAAGTGGTGAGAATTTTGTAGCTCATGTTTTGATGACATATCTAATTATGCATTGTCAGTATAAGAGTTGGCAAAGAATATTTCCTTATTTACAACCTAAATAATTTTTTTTTATGAAATTTTGGGTCTGTTACAAAACATACCTTTGTGGTCCAATGAAAACTCAATCAATAGGATGAATCTCTTATTTTCTAACATTCATCCATGATTTTAGTAGGAAATCTTGGGTGTATTTTCTCAACAAAAAATTAGAGACATTCGAAAAATTCATACAATTTGAATATATGTCAAAGAAAGAGAGTACGAAGTACATCAAAGTACTAAGATCATATTGTGGAGGTGAGTATGATTCCAAATTATTTTAATCATATTGCACGTAAAAAATGGAATCAAGAGACAATTTACCACAAGATACACTCCACAACATAATGGAGTAGCTGAAAGGAAGAACCAGACCATAATGAATGTGGCCAAAAGTATTTTGAATGCCAAAAATTTGTGAAATGAATACTGGGGTGAAGCAATGGCATGCCCAATTTATATTTTGAATTGATCACCAACCAACAGTGTGAAAAATCAAGTCCCTCAAGAAGCCTCGATTGGTATGAAATCTAGTGTTTCTCATTTTAAAGATTTTGGTTGTGTGGCTTATGTCGATGTTCCTGAATAAATAAGGGGAAAAATCGATGATAGAAGTGAAAAATGTATATTTATTGGATATATAGTGAGAATTCTCAAGCATATAGGTTGTACAATCCTATTACTATGAAGTTGATAGTAAGAAGAGATGTTAAATTCCAAGAAGATAAATATTGGGATAACCAAATAAAGGAAATAATTGTAGATTGGAATTATTCTATATAGGAAGATAAATAGGTGGAAGCTACAAGACATCAAGCTTCTCCACCAAGACTTCCAAGATTGAAAGTACAATGCCAAGGATAAAAAACAAAACATAGTTATTCTTATTCTTCTAGTAATGATTTAGATCCCACTATAGCAAATTTAAGGAACTAGAAAAAAGGAATCCTGAGAGAAATTTATGAGAAGAATGATGACATGGATCAACAAACACATTTTTCTTTGTTATATTTTCAACCAATATATTTTGAAGAAATAGTCAAGGAGGAAAAATGGGCTCATGCAATGAATGGACATATTGAATCAATTGAAATAAATAACACATGGGATATTGTAGATCTCCCTACAGGTAAAACCAACATTGGAGTTAAATGGGTTTATAAGACAAAATTCATTGAGAAAGGAAAAGTAGATAAGAACAAGGAAAGACTTATAGAAAAACGGTTTTCTCAACAACTCGATATTGACTATGGAGAAACATTTTCTCCAATAGAACGTTTGGATACTATCAAAGTAGTTTTGGAAGTTGAAGCTCAAATCAAATGGACATTAAATCAACCTTTCTAAATGGAATTTTGGAGAAAGAATTTTGTGTGGATCAACCACTAGGATTCCATATCAGAGGTAAAGAGTACAAAGTGTACATATTGAAGAAAGCAATGTACGATTTGAAGAAAGATATAAGAGCTTGGTACAGTCACATTGATTCTGATTTTATCAACAATGGGTTCAACATGAACAACAATGAGCCCACTCTATACACCAAATGAGACCAGAAAGGGAAAGTAGATAAGAACAAGGAAAGACTTGTAGAAAAATGGTTTTCTCAACAACCTAATATTGACTATGGAGAAACATTTTCTCCAATAAAACGTTTGGATACTGTCAAAGTAGTTTTGGAAGTTGAATCCCAAATCAAATGGACATTAAATCAACCTTTCTTAATGAAATTTTGGAGAAAGAATTTTGTGTAGATCAACCACCAGGATTCCATATAAGAGGTAAAGAGTACAAAGTGTACATATTGAAGAAAACAATGTAGGATTTGAAGATGGATATAAGAGGTTGGTATAGTCACATTGATTCTGATTTTATCAACAATGGGTTCAACATGAACAACAATGAGCCCACTCTATACACCAAATGAGACTAGAAAGGGAATATTTTGATAGTTTTTCTCTATGTTGATGACATGATTTATACATGAAATGTGTTGTTGAATGACTTCAAAACAGGCATGCAAAGTGAATTTGAAATGATTGATCTTGGTATTATGAAATATTTTATGGGAATTAAAGTTGAGCAATCTGAAAAAGAAATGTTTATTTGTCAACAAAAATATGCCACGGATATTTTGAAAAGGTTCAAAATGAACAAATGCAATCCATAAGATACACCAATTGCAATATAGGTACAAAAGTAAGTAAACAATATGAAGGAACAACAATTTATTATACTTTGTATAAGAGGCTTGTAGGTAGCCTCATGTATATTACAACTACCTGGCCAGATATCATGTATGCAATGATCTTAATTTCGAGATTTATGGAAAATCCCAAAATCTGTCATTAGAAAGTTGGAAAATAATTATGAGGTATATTGTAGGTACAACATATTATGGAATTTGTTATTCCCATTTAGAAGATGAGTAACTTGTTGGATATAAAGATAGTGATTTTGTAGGTAGGTTTATTATAGGAAAAGTACTTCCAGGTATGCATTTCATTTGGGTAAAAGTTTAATTTCATGGGCTTCTAAGAAACATCCCATCGTCACACTATCTTCAACAAAAACAGAGTATGTGGCAACAAATTCAGCATCATGTCATACATCTTTGTTGAAAATGATCCTTAGTGATATTAAACATGAAGATAAGATCG
>ML802024.1:0-42843 GCA_009831015.1 Picea engelmannii
CCTCCTGTAGCCAATCGAGTTGTCGAAAGGAAATGAGGGAACTATGTGCAAGGTTGGAAGCGATGGAAGCAACACAGAGAAGAGAACTTGATGCTGGGGACGTCAGTGAGGCTGAAAGTGAAGAGATGTAGGTTGAAGAAGTTGCAGGGGGAGATGCTATCTAAGAACGCTTACTGAAATCTTTTGTGAAGTTGGGAGCTAGAGCGAAGATAGACATCCCAGTGTATGAAGGAAACCTAGATGCTGAAGAGTTGTTGGACTGGATAAGGTCCATGGAAAAGTATTTCGATTATGAAGATGTCGTTGAGGAAAATAAGTTAAGACATATTGTCACCAGACTAAAAGGAAATGAAACACTGTGGTGGGATGAACTACAGGCTGACAGAGGAAGAAAAGGTAAGCAAAAGATTAAGAGTTGGGATAGGATGGTAGCCAAGTTGAAGGCTAAGTTCATGCCCAAGGATTATCAGATAAATTTGTTCAGGAGAATGCAGAACCCGAGACAGAAGGGAATGACAGTAAAGGAGTACACAAAAGAGTTTTACAAGATGAACATCAAGACTGGACATAGGGAGAGAGATGAAGAGAAAATTTCCAGGTACATAAATGGCCCGATATATGAGATCCACGATTAAATCAACATGATGTCGGTGAGAACAGTAAAGGAGACATATCAATATGCATTGAAAGCAGAGGAGATATTGGCCAGAAACAAAAGCCATCTAGGAAGGGGTAAAATCCCGAAAAGAGGTAACAAAGTTTCCCATGATAAGGCACATAAGCCACAGGGTGAGGATGAGAAAACCCACAGTCACTCATAAAGAGGAGGAAGCTCCAAAGGGAGACAACCTGGTGGAAGAAATTATTTTTCTAAAAGAAGAGGAAGAAACAGAGGAGGAGGTATAATATGTTATACCTATGGAAAACCAGGACACAAGTCTTGGGAATGTCCTGAGAGAAAGAAAGAAAGAGGAGGTGAAGCTAACATTTTAGAAGAACATAAAAGGAATGTTGAAGAAAAAGGTGTAGAAGATGGAAAGTCTCTGATGATGAGGAAGGTTTTCGTGAAGCCAGAACCAGAAGTTGAAAAACCAGTGCATAGGAACAATTTGTTCAGGACAACTTGCAAGACTAAAGATAGGATATGCAAGGTGATAATTGATAGTGGGAGCACTGATAATCTAGTATCGACAAAGATGGTGGAGAAATTAGAGTTGGAGACAATTGCACATCCAAACCCATATAAGGTCTCGTGGTTGAAAAAATGACACCAGGTAATGTTAACTAAACAACGCTTTTTTTAATTTAAAATAGGTGGATATAGAGATGAGAGTCTGTTTGATGTGATTCCCATGGATGTATGTCATGTTTTGTTGGGAATACCATGAAAGTTTGACAGGAATATCGTTTATGATGGGAGAAATAACACTTACACTTTGGAAAAGAATGGTAGGACACACATGTTGTTGCCAATAGAGGATAAGAAAGTGAAGGAAGAAGCCAACACAAGAATACTTCTCATGAGTGGGAAGGAGCTCCTGAGTGAAGTTAATAAGGAATAGGAGATGCAGTTTTATGTGGTGAGGAAACCCAAAGTTGTCCTTACATGTACTTCTATGGATGACTTGCCTGAAGAGGTTCAGGAACTGTTGGATAATTTCACTGACATAATGGTGGATGAGTTTTCTAACTCATTTCCACCCATCAGAAGTATCAACCATCATATTGAATTGATACCAGGAGAAAGTTTGTCGAACAAAGAAACATACATATTGACACCTCAAGATAATGAGGAGGTAAATAAGCAAGTCCATGAATTATTAGATAAGGGTTTTTTCAGAGAAAGCTTGAGTCCATGCACAGTACCAACTGCGTTGAGTCCAAAGAAGGATGGAGGATGGAGAATGTGTACAGACTCAAGGGCCATAAACAAGATAACCATCATGTACAAATTCCCTTTTCCTAGGATGGATGACTTAATGGATTTCTTAAGTGGAGGATTTTTGTTTTCAAAAATAGATTTGAAAAGTGGACATCACCATATAAGAATGAGAGAAGGTGATGAGTGGAAGACAACCTTTAAGGCAAATTAAGGGTTGTATGAGTGGATTGTTATGCCATTTGGCTTAACAAATGCCCCAAGTACTTTTATGAGACTGATGAATGAAGTATTGAAGGATTTCATTGGTAAGTTTGTGATTGTATATTTGGATGATATACTGGTCTTCAGTAAAACTGAAGAAGATCATTTGAGACATATGACATTAGTGATGAGGAGACTACAACAAGAGAAGTTGTTGATAAATCTGAAGAAGTCCTCATTTATGAAGACATAACTCATTTACTTTGCTTTTGTGATCTCTTCAAATGAATTGAAGATGGATCCTGAGAAGGTTAGAGCAATTAAAGAATGGCCATCACCAAGGAGTATGTTTGAAGTGAGAAGCTTCCATGGATTAGCCAGTTTATATAGGAAGTTCATTAGAAATTTTAGAGGAATGTTTGCACCAATGATGGATACAGTGAATAAAAGACAATTATTTTAAATGGACATAAGAGGCTGAGAGGAGCTTCAATATATTGAAGGACAAGACAACAGAACGACCAATTTTGGTCTTGCCAAATTTTGGGAAAACATTTCAAGTAAGGTGTGATGCAAGTGGAGTTGCAATTGGAGTAGTCTTGAGCCAAGACAATAGGCCCGTTGCATATTTTAGTGAGAAGCTGAATGATACTAAGGGAAAGTACTCCACATATGATAAATAATTCTATGCCATTATTCTAGCCTTGAAGAAATGGAGGCACTTCCTTATTCCAAAGGAATTTGTCTTGTATAGCAACAACCAAGCTTTACAATTCATAACTAGACAAGAGAAGTTAAACTAGAGATATGCTAAGTGGATAGAGTTTATGCAAAATTTCACTTTTGTCATTAAACATATTTCTGGTAATGCTAACAAGGTTGTTGATGCGTTGAGAAAGAGAGGTATGATTCTCCAAGAATTTCAGGTCAAGACCTTAGGGTTTGAACACCTTAAGGATATGTTTTGTGATGATCCAGATTTTAAGGAAGCATATGAAGCATGTGAAAATCATGTGCTAAGAGATAGGAGCCAGTGGACAAAGTACATGATCCAAGAGGGAGTGTTTTTCAAGGGCAATCTGTTGTGCATACCAAAATTCTCAATGAGGGATAACCTTTTGAAGGAAAATCATAGTGGAGGGTTGGATGGACATTTTGTCCATGATAAAACATTTTCACAGTTGAATAGTTCATACTATTAGCCAGGTATGAGAGTAGAGGTGAAGAAATTTGTGAACAAATGTAAGATTTTCTAGTATGCAAAAGGAAAGAAACAAGACACTGGATTGTATCAGCCATTGCCTATTCCAGATAGGCCTTGGGATGCAATAAGCATGGATTTTGTGTTGGTATTACCAATAACCCAGAGGGGAAGTGATTCCATATATCTTGTGGTGGATATATTTTTGAAGATGGCACACTTTATCCCATGCCAGAAGACTAGTGATGCCACACATGCTGCAAATTTGTTTTTCAAGGAAGTTGTTAGACTTCATGGATTGCCCAGGAGCATTGCCTCAGAGAGAGACACGAAATTTGTTGGTCATTTCTGGAGAACATTATGGAAGAAACTGGGGACATAATTGTCTTTTAGTTCATCATATCACCCTCAGACAGATGGATAGACTGAGGTGGTAAATAGGGGTTTAGGAAATTTGTTGAGAAGTTTGGTCACTGAACATCATAGCCAGTGGGATCAAATTCTGTCACAAGCAGAGTTTGCATATAATAATTCACCAAAAATAAGTACAATAAAGATCCCATTCCAAATAGTCTATGGGATTATGCCAATAGGGGTATCCGAGTTGAGAGATCTGGAGTAGAGTGAATTCAGAAGCACTGGAGCAGAAAACTTCGCTACAGAAATGAAGAAGCTTCATGATCAGATCAAGGAGCAGTTGCAGAACAACAATGCAGAGTATAAACATAGAGATGATTAACATAGAAGATAAATTCAATTTGAAGTGGGAGATCAATTTTTAGACACTTAAGGAAGGAAAGGTTTGCAAGAGGAACATATAACAAGATGAAGTTGAAGAAGATTGGACCATGCAAGATCCTAAGAAAGTTTGGTAACAATGCTTATGAGCTAGAGATGCCAGAGGATGTGGGACTATCACCCATATTCAATGTTTCATACATGTATCCTTACAGGGAAGATGGACCAGAGATATTAAAAGATAAATAGAATATCTAGTGGGAGAAGCATATGCTTGTAGCAGAAAATCCACATATGGAGAAGGTCGTTGATCAGAGGATTGGTAAGAAGACTAGGAGGAAGACCTACTTTGAATATTTGATCAAGTGGAAGGGACACCCGATAGAAGATTCCATTTGGGTAAGTGAAGCTGATGTCGAGAAGCATGGAAGGTCAGTGGAGGAGCTCATGGATAGGAGTCCATGTTTTTTCTGCACAAAGGAGTATGATGCAGGAGCATTGTCAACAAATCCACACATGATGATAGCTCAACGCTTAGCGCGCCTTTTGAGTAAAATTTTAAATTTTGAAAGATGGCGTATCTCAGAGAACTTCCGAGTAAAAGATGAATCAAAGAAATTAATGGGAAGAAGGTGAACAATCACGTCAAAACCATAAGAGATCAGATCGTTCTTTAGATATTTGATTTTGGGGTGAATCTGAAGAATTGCCTTAAATGGTCTGTCACAGACATTTATGTAATAGGACTTAAGTAGATGTAGAATTTAATTTCGATCAGGTAGGTAGTTGGAGGAAACTCGAGAGGACCTCTTGTATAAGTAGGTTCATTGTATATCTGAATAAGGTTAGATGCAGAGTAGGAGATAGTTTTTATTGAATGCAAGTTGTTTTCAAGATGTAGCCATTTTACATTTGAATGAATATAACAAAGGAAAATTGAGTCAAGGCATGGTGTCACCATTGTTTACAGTTTCCCTCTATTTTCTGTTTTCATGAATGAATGAGTTATGTTATTGAAAGTATGAGATTGTGAAACATTGGAATAAGTTTCAATTGTTTCTCTTCATTGAGTTTATGCAAGGTGTGCATATAGTCCACAAGGAGTGTGTCGAAGGAGTTAGTTTCGAATAAGAAACTCAAAAGAGATAGCGTGAAACTTCCATCGTAGAGAGTGCAAAGGAACTGCTGCAAAGTGTGAAAAGTCACCCGTGAGAACTTAAGTCTTGTGTAAGAATTTGTTGCGAGTGCACAGGTTCGAAGCTCGACTAAGTGTCGAAGTATCCCTTTGAGGTTTCAAAGGGTTCGAGAAGTGAAGCTCAAAAGAGATAACAGGGAGCTTAGGCTGAGTGTTTCAAGGAGTGCACAGGGCCAAGAATAAACTAAGTGTTGAAGACGGGGAGATGAAGCGCAATGAGTGTGTGGAGAGATTTATTTTGAAGAAATCACTAAGTCTGAATTTCATCAGAAGATTCCAAGTTCGCAAGGAGTGTGTCAGAATCACACTCAGGATATATAGCGACCAAGAATCAATAGGAAGGGAGAAATATGTTGAAAGTTGCAAAGTGATGGTTGATATCCCTTCGGAAGGAATCGGGATCACAAACAACCATTAGATATCAAGAAGGCATATGGAGTTTTCAGTTGAGAGGGAGGAAAATCCTCCAAAGTTACGGAACCCGAAGTCCATCTGGACCATAGATCTGTCTAGAAGGAGTGAGATTGTTCCTGATCGTCAGATCTAGAAAAAAGGTTCGCGGTTGTTAGCCATGAGTTCTTTTGGGGATTTGCAGATCAGAGGATTCGAAGTATCGAGGAGTCGAGAATCTTGAAGTCATGGAGTCGCGGAGGGGGCATGAACCGTAGATCTGGTTTTGAGTAACTCCTTCGGTTTTGAGTTTGTGTAGAAAGAGACCAGTTGCACGTAAGGCAACTGAAACCTAAAGTTTGTGAAAGCACTAAGGAAGGGGCCTGCAGGTTCCATAGGACCTGTGATTAGAAAGAAAAAGGGACCTATGTAAAATGGTCTAGGACCATTGAAGGTATAGAAGAGCTAATCCAACTCAAGAGATTAATATCCTTGACCGAGAGGTCGAGCAACCCCGAGGAGAGAAGAGGGGGGCAGGGGGGGGGAGGGGGTCTGTGTCCCCGTCCCCCCTTAGGTGGGGGGATTATGACATATGTACTCATATTAGAACTAATTATGATGTACACTTGGTCCTTTAACCCATACATATGAATACGTAACTAATTATGTCATTTTATTATACTCTCACCCTATTTTTCCATAATCATATTGTACTTGAGACCTCATGATGTTTCAATATTCCATCCCCTTTATAACGGGAACATCATTGTAATCATTCTCATGATTTATCTCAATGAGCATGGGTATGCCTACCTTCTCCCTATTGAGATCATGTAACTCAACACCTTTTGTCTCTCTTGTTGGCAAGTGGTCTTCTTTGAACCCTTCGATGAGTGGTTCTGTTTCCATTGGCTCCTCTCTTTTTCTCCTTGGGTGCTCCATCCATAATTAAAAGAAAACAATAATATATTTTGGTCATTTGATGTTCTCCTAAAATCATACACTAGGGGGATCTATTATCACCTAAAATTGGACAACATAGATGAAAATTCTAGGTGCACCAAAATACTGTAACAATAGTATGGATACCATGAAATAAAACCCACGTTTACATCATATGCCCTCTACTTAACTTATGGGAACCCCTTTCCTAAATTTAATTTCATTCAAAAAGAATAAAACTCACATTTACATAATAATAATCCCCTTGATTAAATTTAGGAACCCCTTTCATAAAGTTAATCTCACTTACTTAAATCATAAATATTTTTTATGAATTTTCTCTCCTATTTTCAATTAAAAAATTCAAACTAATGAGATAAATCCCATATTTTTCCCATAAGTAGGAGAGGTCTCCCCCAATTTAATATTCTTGTTCCTTTTTTCACTCATCTCTCCTCTCTTTCTCTTTATTTCCTAATTGTGGATTTTTTTATGCTAGGTTTTCTCCTCTACTCTTGAAACCCTAGTTTCATGAGGAGTACATTTTTGTTGTAGCCATATCTATTCAGAGGAGAGAGAAACTAGAGCCACACACTCAGGGAAATCAAAGAACCCTCCCAAGGAGAGGCCAACACAAGATCAACAACTTCAAGAGTTGTCTACATGTATCATTGTATAACTATTCTAATTCGATAATTGATTCATTCATTCTTTAATTAATTTGTTGTTCTTATCTCTTTACTTTTGTTGCATTTTGTTTCTATTGATATAGGAATAACATAGATTTAGGAGTGTATTTGTTCTTTGAAATCTATGGTTTTTAGTTTTCAAATTTTATTTGTTTGTGATCTTTAATCAACCACAAGCTTTGCAAATTTTCCCACTCTATTTGAATATTTTCACCAACAATAAGGTTGATGGAAAATAGTAGTTGTACAAGGGTGTACAACATTTTAGTTGCAAGCAATTTTCATATAGTAGCATCATGCATAGAAGCAAAGACATTTGTGATACCAAGCACAAAGGAGAAAAAACTATGTAGATACATGTGGATGGGAGGGTGTGTATAACCAAAGAAGACATGTAAGTAAGGTGATGTTAAATAATATGTGTATAACAATTTTTAGGAGTAAATAAAGTGTTAAGTATAGTACACAAGTACATAAACAAGGAGGAGGTTTGGAACATGAATGACATAAAATACGAGACACAATAGGAATTTGATGTTTTATTTACAAAACTTTTATGAAACAATTTATTACAACAAACCTATATCAATTATATGTTAATGTCATAAATGTGTATAATTGGATTAGGTGGGTTGTTATGAGGAGTTTGAGTAAGAAGAGAACTCAAAGGAGGAATATTAGTGCAAATTTAAATATACAGGGATGTTTTATAGAGTTGAAGGCTATGAACTATGAGATATTTGATAGAGTTACATAGGAAAACGTATGGGATTCAAGACATGTCAATCCCTAATAAGATTATTCGTTTTGCATCGAATTGAGTATTTTTAAGTCATTGAATCTTTTTGCATTATTATGTCCTATGCTATACCATAGATTCTTGTGTTGCACAACAATTTGGGTTTGTGAAGTAAAGGGGTACATTATACATCTATTTTATCAATTTTAGAGAAAAGAGATTCCAAGCTAGGAGTATATGAGTAATCATGGAAATGTACATGTATATCACTATTATGCTATAAAATACAATGTAGTATTCTTAAAGCACTAATCCGATTTTCTCCATCATTAGTGGCATTTATCCCTAGTTTCAAAAAACAAAGGAAAAAAGTGTAGACTACTAAAGGTGGCAACTATCGTGGTGAACCATGCACTAAGTTTGAAAAATAAGTGAACTACCTATGCGAATTCAAACAAGGGAGATAGTTGCATAGAGGAAACTAGTCCCTATCATGTTGGATAATTGTAGTCTTTGCGGGAATATATGAAAGTCAAATGAAGTGATGAATTTAAACTCCCAATGATTAATTGGGACTATATTTTTTTCGTTAATGATTATTTGCAGAGTAGATAGTACAGGACATCATCGTCTACGATATGTTATGGAAATTTTAATTTTGTACATCTCAGAAGTAAAACAATGTTTTAAATAATGTTTATGTCATGAAGAACCTAGACCATGCCTTCAATCATCATGGATTATGTAGTCATTACGTGATCACAATTATTACATATAATGAATAGCCCCTATGAAGCTTCATTTTGTTAATGTATGCATAACACTAGACATGTAGTTTATTTCTCCTTCTCCTTGTGTAGGATTCATCTCTATAAATGTGTCTATGTGAGATCCCATGACCTCAAAATATCTTCATGTTTTTTAAGATTTTTCCTTGGTTTTTATGAATATGACCAACTGCTTTACACTCGATATAACAATTTTCTTCCCTCCAGTATGTATTATACTCTCATTTCTTTGATGCATGTTTCTTTTTTATAAAAGTTCAAATGTTTTCTATACACAACAACAATAAAAAAAAATTAAATACATATCAATCATACAAAATAATTCCATAACTTGATACAATTTAAAGATTCCTTTATTTTATATTTTTTCATATGAAGTACTTGTATATACTCGTTCAATGCAACCTGCAACAAAATAAATATACATCTTTTTTTTGTTATAACTTACGTCCATGTATGAATGAAATTATATTCATTGTGTAATGTTTATTAAACTCAATACATGTATGACTTCTGTACTTATAAATATACACATTTCTCTTCTTATAATTTTAAAATTTAATGTTTATTTTATAAAATATTTTTAGTTTAAAACAATTTTTTTTTATCTTCTAAAGCTATACGAGTTATGTTATCGTATTTTAGTGAAATAATGTAGCTATGTATAAATATATGAATGATAAGGCTTTCATCATGGAATGCAGTTTTTATCTATCTATGTATTGTTATAATACTAAACTCACTTCAAGTGTATTTATCATAGTTTTATAATAATAAAATACACATTAGTGAGAAGGTGTAGTTATGATGGTTTGACATGGACAATTTAACACGTAACATTATCCTCTTCCAAATAGAGAATTCTAGGTAGTGATGGATGCAACCTCGATTACGAGGTGATGGAAAATCCACACATAGCATCGTAGGAAGCCATGGATGCAACCTGGGTTACTAGGTGATGGACAAGAACAACACACCCGGGCCTAAGGCATCCCCAATAAGACGACCCAAATACGGAAGCAGGAATCTCAGTCTCAATATTAACAGAGTAAATACACATGTTTCTCCTCTGCGGAAGATTCCAGAAGGGATGCTTCACAACCCACGTAACCTCGTTGGCCTCAACTAGGTCATTGAATTCAACTTACACGTTCTTTGTGCCACAAATATTTTCAGGAATCTAGAGGCCTTCTTGTAGCCTCCCCTGCTCCATTAGTGTCTTTGGTGTTTCCAAAAGAAAATAGTCGTCGATGGACATCATAAGGGTGGGAATGACGGATAGGCCTAAAGATAAACACCAACCCGATGGATGAAGTTTGTTTGTGAGCATAATTTCAATGAATTTTTCTACTTGCAGTGAATTTGTTGCTAATATCCTAGTAGGAGGTGTTGGTTCAAATTTAAAAGGTTGTTTTTGAAAGCAAGAAGTGTATGAAAGATGAAGTTACCGATGGAAAAGACGTTCTACCTTCCTTTACATAGCATGGACATGACTATACTGTTGGGAGGATGTTTATAAGAAAATCATGTAGTATGATTTCTAAATGTTAAGAGATTCGTTTTGACAATGCTTAGAAATACAAACTTTCCATATTGTCCTTAGTTTTTGTCAAGATTAACAGTAGTTGGAGGAATGGTATTAGTTTTAACATTTCAAATAATGCACTAAAATTTGTGATGAAGATGCCGAGATAAGTCGTTAGTTTGAATGAATTGTTCATCCCACCTTGGACCTTGGCCGATGCCATTTCTAAGAGATAAAATGACACCGAATGTAAAATGAAATAGTAAATTCAATAGGGTTTGATGAAAATAGACATGAAGAACATACAATAGCACAAACTGTGAATGAAAATAGTAAATTTATTAGGGTTTGATGTAAATAGAGTTGCAGAACATAAAACGACATTTTTTTTTTGTAAATTCTTGAGCTAATTCATTAATAATACAGTAATAGTACAGTCAAGAAAACATAGGTAAAATGAAAAAATAATGTCAAAGAGGAAGACATAGAGTTATAAGTCTTGGTCTGCCCTTACTGGGAAACCAGGCAGACAAAAACATGGAAAAAAACAGGCCTGCTCATGGAGGGAAACCAAACGCTTAAAAAAACATCAGGTCTTGGCAATGTGTAATCTAGACTATGAAAAACTATTATTAAATCAAACATAGGAAACCTAAAAAAAGACGAGAGTGAAAAAATTAAGGAGGAAGACCGCTGGGGGGATTTCTTCGATCACTGGACACCCAACAAAGTCGTTGTCGCTGTTGTTGGAGTAGTTAGTGGAGCTCTATTTTCCCTCCCTGGTTGGAAGTCATGTGCACTTGAGGAAGGAGGATGGGGAAGGAAGGTCACTCCAATAGACTTTCCGCATGGGGGGAGAAATATAGGCATCGCTCTCTTGAGCTACTTGCTTGACCAATTGAGCTTTTGTTCTATGCTTGCAGGTGATGTACGAAGGCACAAGGTTGTTTTGATGGCCATCCAAAGGTGGATCTTGGGCACTAGGAGACCGAGGTGAGTCGAAGGGACTCTGAATGAGGACCCCACGAATACTGAGGAGGGTGCGAGCCAACAAATGTTTTATTGTCCAATAGCTTCTACGGTGCCTCTGGGTGTGCTGTATTTTCAGATGGTAATTGGTCATCTCCTCCTCCCAATCGTCCAACATTTTCCTAATGGAGAACAAGAATGAGAGCTCATAACCCTCCTGAAAGATGATGACAAGCTGAGAGTGTGATCTTGTCACTCGACCTCTTCATGCACCTCTTCCAAGGTGGGGAGTTATGCACATTTGCCTAGGAATAATAGGATTCTGGTGCACTTTGTGTATGTTGATGCAGGGTTGTATCAAAATCAGGAGAAGACCAGTGGAGAATTCCAATAGAGGGTTGTCAGGAGAGCTCTGAGTGTGAAAAGAAGGCCCGTCGAGCAGGAGCAGGAGTGGGAGTCAAAGGATGAACATAATGAGCCAAAAGTGGAGGTTCCTTGGGATGATACAGGAGGAATTATAGGAACACAATGACCACATCATGTACATGACCATTCGCGACGCCATAATACTGCAACACAACTGGAACATGAGAGGAGAGGCTCGCATAGTTAATTCCTAGAGCATTGAGCAACACCCAATATTAATTTGCATGGAGGATGGAGGGGGTTGGAGCCAGATGTCCCTCAGTTCATATGCTAGAGGTGACACTAGTGGGATCCAAGTTGACTACGCTATCATCTGCATCCAGGGAACATAAAATGACATTGGTTGTACATGAAAATAAGATATTTATTAGGGTTTTATGCAAATAGAAATGTAACACAAGAAATAATGAGTATTTGATTCGACCACTATTTTCAGAACCTAAAGATCATATACTTTGTTACTGATCCATATTATTTTTGGAATGAAATGAAAGAATATATATTACAATGAAATATACATAAAAATTGCTAGAAACGGAGAAATACAATAATACATGATTTCTATTAATGAAATAAATGTATAGAGACTGTAAAAATAAAAAGTGAAAGACTCGCTAGAATGGTAGAAGATTTATCTCTGAGAAGAGATGTGACAGCTACGCTCATTCTCAAGAAGATGATTACAATGAGGCTTTGAAAGAATTTTTATGATAAGAATGAATTCCAAAACCAGAGACATCCAAAAACCTAACCCTAGGAGACGAAGCGCCAAAAGTCATGTGGGCCCTGTTGGGGTAAGTTAGTACATTAAATTCCTGGGGTCATAATTTTTGCGTACGATCTCCATTTTAGGCGTGTGATAACCCATTGGAAAGGTATTTTTGAGAACTACACATTATGCTCTCAAACTTTGACTCAGTCTACAGTTTGACTATGGAAAGATAAGAAAACACTATTTAGAGCCCCAAAATGACCCTGGAAGTACATAAAGATGTACTGACATGAAAACTTCCAAAATAAACCAGTTGGAATAGGTGGGTGGCCAACAATATCAACCTAGATGTTGTGTAGGGATTCATGACTACCCCATAAGTGCAGAACCCATAATTACAAATAATTGTCCCCATTATAGAGAAACGCGTTGAATTGAAAATTGTCAAGATGAGCTAGTTGTAATTTGGAACAGGTGTGATAGAGAAACATGATGAACTAAAAAATGTCAAGATGAGCTAGTTGGAATTTGGAACAGTTGTGACAAATAAACGTTTTGAGATGAAAAATTTCAAGATGAGCTAGTTGGAATTTGGAACAAGTGGGTGACCACCAATATGCACCTGGATAAATCCTACCACCTTAGGAATCAATGCTCTCCATTGCATTGAGCATTTGGGGAAGAGGGGGAAGCGTTTTATGAATTTGAATCTTGGTGAGATGCATGCCTTATTGGAGAAGTTGTGTTGCTTGGTCTTTGGAAGGCTATCACGAACTTCTTGTTGGCAGGGTTGAATCTGTTCCACCAACCTGTTGTCTCTGGGCTTGGCAGGGCATTTTGTAGGAACCATTGTAGGTGAAGGAACAATATCTACTTTCTCTTCTGCAATATTCTTCTGCTGGATAGAAGGTGTTGAGGATGCAGTGGTTGTAGTGGCCTTATGTGCATCCTTTGAAAATACTATGAAGAAGATGAATGATGCAGGAGCATCGCTAGTAACAAGCGAGCGCGGGGGAGGAAGACAACTGGGATGAGCGCCAACACATTTCAGCGCATTGCAAAAGTGTTTTTGGAATGTTTTTGAAATATTAATGTAATAAGGTGTACCTTGCATTTATATTTTGGAGGATGTAAATAGATCATGAGCGATTTTCTCTCATCTGTAGTAGGTAGAGGCATTTATGCATAGTTAATATAAGTAGGTAGATTTAAATTCCAGAATAGACAGTTTAGAGCGTGAGAGGGAAAACCGACTATAGACACCCTCGACTTTGTATCATTGTTGTATCATTAACAATTAGAGATCACTAAGCATAGAGAAGAAGAAGATAGTAGTAGCAGAAAGTTGTAGAGAAGAATCCATGTACAAAAGTTTGAATTAATGAAAGGAGCTTGATTCAGATTCATGGTGTTATGATGCTTTCTGTGTATACATGTTGAATGGTATGCTTATGGTTGTTTATTCTCTCTGTTATGCATTTGATTTAAGATTGTGTGAATGTATGATTTCATGTTGCATGTTTGAAGTCTGAGAGAGAATGCGTTTCAATTGTTTCTCAAACTGAGTGAGAATTTCCTGCAAGGAGTGCAGTGAAGTCGTCCGCAAGGAGTGCGTTGACGGAGGTTCAGAGTTTATCTTTGAAAGATCAAGAGAGATACCATTGTTCTCATTCCCTCAAAAGTGCAGGTGAGACACAGGAGCCGTGCAAGGTGTGTGTAGGCCGGTTGAAAGCTGAGAACTTATCAACCAAGGGGAGAGTTGAAGGACTATTGTTGCAGAAAATTGCGCAGAGTCAAGAGAATCAAATACCTGGAAGTATTTGAAGGGTTGCTGCAAGGAGTGCGTGCAGGAGTCTTTTTGAAGACTCGAGTTTGCAAAGAAATCTCAGGAGGATTAGTGCCTTTGATATAATCAAAGGGGAGATGAAGCAAAGTTGCTTTGCAGAAGTTAAATCCCAGTGGAAGAACCTTGGTTTTTTTCGCAGGAGTTATCAAGGAACAAAGAGCGGTCGAAATTCTCTGTGGGGAATTTCTGAAATCAGGAGGACCGTAGGATCTAGGGAAGTTGTATGGTGGTTAAAGGCGAACAATATTTCCACTCTAGGATCTAGAATCAACGTGGACTGTTGATCGTGATTTGCACCAACCGTCAGATCATTTTAGCATCTCGGGGATCCTAATGCCAAGGAGTTGAGCACAGTGAAATGAAAATCTCGAAGTCACGAGTTGCGATAGGAAGTGATGTGGAGGTTTGGGATTTCAGCATTACGAGAGTCATGAGATGGAGGAGACAGTGCCTTGGGAGCGAAAGTCCCAAAAAATCGAACGAGTGAGAAGTGGCAGGAGTCTATGTCAGAGGTAGGAAGTGGTTGAGTGAACATGTGGCGTGTCCTCGTAAAAAAGGCAGAGTCAATCCTTGTTGACTATTTTAGGGTTCGGAGGTTGGAGAGTTGAGAGTTTTGCATTTGGATTCGTGAAATCGCGATGTCCGAAATCCTGATGAAGTGAGAAGTCCGTTGTGGGACCAACATTTGATAGCATGTCGGAATTCGACATTTCAGCATTTTCGAGGACAAGGGATCGAGTTTCTTTGTTCCAAGATTCCCGAAATCATGAAACGAGATAAGAATTTCAGCAAATCGGCATTTCTGGTTTCGGTAGTTGGAGAGTCAAGAAACTCGGAAGGAGAAGTCGTGAAGTCGCGAAACCCGAATTTCCGAAGTTGTGAAGGGCGTGATTCTATTTCGGGTAAGGAGATTTGGGTTGATGATTTTTGTTTGATCACATGAGCACACCCATAAGGACCTGTGGATACACCATTGTGTGTGAAGGGTATTTCCCAAGGGGAAACCAACGAGTCAATCAACCTCAAAGGGAAGATAAGAACGATCCTATGCGGACCTTGGACCTGAGGGTTTGGGGGTCTGCATTAGTTGTGGTATCAGAGCACATAAAAAGTTCTTTGCTTTCTATAGCGGAGGAAGGAAGAATATTTCTCAGCCATGCCTCCGAGAAGAAGAGATAGACCAATGCCTGATCCAACAGTGGAAAGGGAAATGTGTGAACTACGTGCCAGGCTTGATGCCATGGAGACAACACAGAGGCGCACAGTCGACACTAGAGATATCAGTGAAGATGACAGTGAAAATGAAGCTGGACATGGAGAAGAAGTCGTAGTCGAAGATGCTATAGACAAATGCCTATTCAGGGCTGTCGCAAGGATAGGTGCCAGGGAAAAAATGGAGATTCCCATGTATGAGGGAAACCTGGATGTTGAGGAGCTTCTAGACTGGATTAGAGCTCTGGATAAATATTTTGACTATGTGGACGTCGAGGAAGACAAGAAGGTCAAACATGTTGTCACAAGACTTAAAGGACATGCAACACTGTGGTGGGATGAACTGTAGGCTAATAGATGCTGCAAAGGCAAGATAAAAATCAAAAGCTAGGATAGAATGGTCGCAAAGATGAAAGTCAAATTTATACTCAGGGATTATTAAATTACTATGTTTCGGAGAATGTAGAATTTGAGACAGAAGTTGATGTCAGTGAAAGAATACACTGAAGAATTCTACAAACTAAACATCAGGGTAGGTCATCGGGAAAGTGATGATGAAAAGGTTGCCAGAGACATGAATGGTCTGAGATATGACATCCAAGATGAGATGAGCATGATGATCATTCAAACTGTAGAAGATGCTTATTAGATGGCTCTGAAAGCTGAAGAGAAGCTGAGCCAGAAGCAAGGTCAGAGAGTCTGAGGTAGAAGTCAAGTCAAAGGAAAAACAATTGCCCAAGACAGACTCAGAGACTTCAAGAGGAGGGAAAGAAACCTCAAACTCAGCATGAGAGAGGAGGAAGCTCACAGAGAGGACAATATGCTGATAAGAATGCTTTTCCTCGTACCAGAGGAAGAGGAAGAGGCAGAGGTGGAGAAATAAAATGATTTACTTGTGGAAAAAATGAACATAAATCCTATGAATTTCCAGATAAGAAGAAAGAAGGAGGTGAGACTCCCATTGCTGAAGCATAGAGACAAAATGTTGAGGCAGAAGATGCTGAGGGAGGAAGATCACTGATGATGAGAAAAGTTCTCTTAACGCAAGAGAAAGAGGCAGAGAACCTATCCCTAAGGAACATACTTTTTCGGACTGCTTGCAAGACCAAAGATAGGGTATGAAAAGTCATCGTGGACAGTGGTAGCACAAACAATATCATTTATACAGAGATGGTAGAAAAGATGGAGTTGGAGACTATTGAACATCCAAGCCCATACAAAGTTTCGTGGCTACAAAAAGGACATCAGGTAAATGTCACTAAACAATGTTTAGTTGAATTTAAAATAGGTGGATATAAGGATGAAATACTATGTGATGTCATTCCCATGGATTTTTGTCATCTATTGCTAGGTAGACCTTGGCAATATGATAGAAATGTGATTCATGATGGGAGAAAGAACACATACACCCTGGAGAAGAATGGGAGGACTCACATGTTGTTGCCGATTAAGGATAAAGAAGTGAAATTAGAGGTGAACAACACTGTACTTCTCATGAGTGGGAAGGAACTTCTTAAGGAGGTTAAGAAGAAGTAAGACACACAATTTATTATGGTCAGGAAGCCTAGAATTGTGTTGACCAGTACAAGAATGGATGATTTACCAGAGGAAATCCAAAGGTTGCTGGAAGATTTTGTTGATATAGTAGTGGACAAACTACCTCGTTCGTTGACACCGATCAGAAGTATAAGTCATCACATTGATCTTATACCTGGAGCTAGTTTACCAAACAAAGCAACATACAGATTGACACCGCAGGAGAGTGAAGAGGTCAAAAGACAAGTCCAATATTTAATGGACAAATGATTGGTTAGAGAAAGCTTGAGTCCATGCGTTGTTCCAACAGTGCTCAGCACAAAGAAATATGGAGGTTGGAGGATGTGTACAGACTCAAGGGAAATCAACAGGATTAATATCAGATATAGATTTCCTTTGCCAAGGATGGATGATTTGATGTATTGCTTGAGTGGAACAATTTTTTTTTCAAAGATTGATTTGAAAAGTAGATATCATCAAATTCGTATGAGGGAAGGTGATGAATGGAAGACAACCTTCAAGACAAATGAAGGGATGTATGAATGGCTTGTTATGCCATTTGGCCTAACAAATGCGCCTAGTACTTTCATGAGGTTGATGAATGAAGTCCTGAAGGATTTCATAGGGAAATTTGTCATCGTATATCTTGACGATATATTGATTTTCAATGAGACTGAAGAAGAACACTTGAAGCATTTGGCTACAATGATGAGGAGACTACATCAAGAGAAGTTGTTGATAAACGTGAAGAAATCGTCATTTATGAGGACATAACTCATTTATTTGGGTTTTGTTATCTCTGCAAATGAGATGAAAATGGATCCGGATAAGGTAGAGGCGATTAAGAATTGGCCATCGACGAAGAGTATATTTGAAGTTAGAAGCTTTCATGGATTGGCTAGTTTCTACAGGAAATTTATCAGAAATTTCAGTGGAATTAGCGCACTGATGATGGACATGGTGAAGAAAATACATAAGTATTTTCACTGGACAGAAGAAGCAGAGAAAATTTTCAATCTGCTAAAGAGGAGGATTACTGAACAACCAATTCTGGTGTTGCCAGATTTCAGTAAGACGTTTCACGTCAGGTGTGACGCTAGTGGATTTGCAATTGGAGTGGTCTTGAGCCAAGACGACAGGTCGGTCACATACTTCAACGAAAAACTGAATGAAGAAAAGATTAAATATTCAACATATGACAAGGAATTCTATGCGATCATACAAGCGCTGAAGAAATGGAGACATTATTTGGTTCCTAAAGAGTTTGTTTTGTACAACGACAATCATACTTTGGAATTCATGTCTCAACAGGGTAATTTGAACCAAAAGCATGCAAAATGGGTTGAATACATGCCGAATTTTACTTTTGCAATTAAACATATTTCTGGAACTGCTAACAAAGTTGTTGATGCTTTGAGCATAAAATGTTTGCTTATGCAGGAATTTAGAGTCAAAATTTTGGGTTTTGATAACCTCAGGGACATGTATAGAGATGATCTAGATTTCAAAGAGGCATATGATGCATCTGAGAATCCAATTCTCAGGGACAGAAGCCAATGGACCGAATATATGATCCAGGATGGATTATTATTCAGGGGAAATCAGTTATGTATTCCAAAATGCTCCATGAGGGAGAATCTGCTGAAAGAAAAACATAGTGGAGGATTGGCCAGACATTTCGGTCATGAAAAAACATTCTCAAAGTTGAATGGCTCATATTTTTGGCCAGGGATGAGGACAGATGTAAAATTATTTGTGGACAGATGTAAAATTTGTCAGCACACCAAAGGAAGAAAGCAGAACACAGGGTTGTATCAACCATTACCCATACCCGAGAGGCCGTGGGATGCAGTGAGCATGGATTTTGTATTGGGGCTGCCAAGAACACAAAGAGGATTTGATTCAATATTTGTGGTGGTAGACATATTTTCAAAGATGGAACACTTCATACCATGTCAGAAAACCAGTGACACAACTCATATTGCGAACCTGTTTTTCAAAGAAGTCGCCAGACTTCATGGCTTTCCAAAGAGTATTGTTTCTGATCGAGACACCAAGTTCGTACGACATTTCTGGAGGACTTTATGGAAGAAGATGGGGACAAGTTTGTCATTTATCTCATCTTATCATCCTCATATGGATGGGAAAACAAAAGTTGTGAACATGAGCTTGGGAGATTTACTGAGAAGCGTGACTGAACACCACAGTTAGTGGGATCACATTCTGCCACAGGCGGAATTTTCTTACAATGATTCAATCAACAGAAGAACATGGAAGATTCCATTTCAGATTGTTTATGGAATGCAACCCAGGGGAGTGTATGAATTGAAATATTCAGAACAGACTGAGTTCATAAGTGCTAGTGCAGAGGATTTTGCAGAAGCAATGAAGGAACTTCACAACCAAGTGAGGGAACGTTTGCAAACTTCGAGTCAAGAGTATAAACGCAGAGAAGATCAACACAGGCGAGAACTTCAGTTTGAAGTTGGTGATCTGATTCTTGCACATTTGAGGAAGGAGAGGTTCCCAAGGGGAACATATAACAAACTAAAAATGAAAAAGATTGGACCATGCAAGGTCTTGAAGAAATTTGGGGCAAACACATATGAGATTGAATTACCCGATGGGATCGGAATTTCACCGATATTCAATATTGCGGATTTGTACCCTTACAGAGCTGGATAAGTAGGAGCAGACAATGAACAGACAGAGGTTAAGTGGACTAAACAAATGCCTGTAGCTGAAAAGCCACAGATGGAAAGTATACTTGACAAGAGGGTCAGCAAGAAGACCAGGAGGAAAGAGTATTTTGAATACTTGGTCAAATGGAAGGGACATCCAGTTGAAGACGCCAGCTGGGAAAATGAAACAAAAATTCATAAGCATGGACCGACTGTGCAAGAGATCATGAACATGAGTCCATGAAAATTTTCAAGCGAGGGAGTATGATGCAGTTGCATCGTTAGCAACAAGTGAGCGCGGGGGCGGAAGACAACTGGGATGAGCGCCAACACATTTCAATACATTGCAAAAGTGTTTTGGAATGTTTTTGAAATATTAATGTAATAAGGCGTACCTTGCATTTATATTTTGGAGGATGTAAACAGATCATGAGCGATTTGCTCTCATTTGTAGTAGGTAGAGGCATTTATGCATAGTTAATGTAAGTAGGTAGATTTAAATTCCAGATTAGACAATTTAGAGCATGAGAGGGAAAACCGACTATAGACACCCTCACCTTTGTATCATTGTTGTATCATTAACAATTAGAGATCACTGAGCATAGTGCAGAAGAAGAGCGTTGTAGGATAATGTTGTAGAGAAGAACCCATGTACATAAATTTGAATTAATGAAAGGAGCTTGATTCAAATTCATGGTGTTATGATGCTTTCTGTGTATACATGTTGAATGGTATGCTTATGGTTCTTTATTCTCTCTGTTATGCATTTTCTTTAAGATTGTGTGAATGTATGATTTCATGTTGAATGTTTGAAGTCTGAGAGAGAGAGAGAATGGGTTTCAAATGTTTCTCAACCTGAGTGAGAAGTTCCTGTAAGGAGTGCAGTGAAGTCGTCCGCAAGGAGTGCGTTGACGGAGGTTCAAAGTTTATCTCTGAAATCTTAGGAGAGATATCATTGTTCTCATTCCCGTAGAAGTGTAGGTGAGACACAGGAGCCGTGCAAGGTGTGCGTAGGTCGGTTGAAATATGAGAACTTATCAACCAAGGGGAGAGTTGAAGGACTACTGTTGCAGAAAAGTGCACAGAGTCGAGAGAATCAAATACCTTGAAGTATTTGAAGGGTTTCCACAAGAAGTGTGTGCATGAGTCTTTTTGAAGACTCGAGTTTGCAAAGAAATCTCAGGAGGATTAGTGCCTTTGAGATAATCAAAGGGGAGACGAAGAAAAGTTGCTTTGCAGAAGTTAAATCCTAGTGGAAGAAACTTGGTTTATTTTGCAGGAGTTATCAAGGAACAAAGAGCGGTCGAAGTTCTCTTGTGGGGAATTTCTGAAATCAGGAGGACCATAGGATATAGGGAAGTTGCAGAGTGGTTAAAGGAAAACAAGATTTCCACTCTAGGATCCAGAATCAACATGGACCGTTGATTGTGATTTGCACCAACCGTTAGATCATTTCATCATTTCAGGGATCCTAATGCCAAGGAGTTGAGCACAGTGAAAAAAAAATCCCGAAGTTGCGAGTTGTGATAGGAAGTGACATGGGGGTTCATGATTTCGGCATTACGAGAGTCGGGAGATGGAGGAGACAGCGCCTTGGGAGTGAAAGTCCTGAAAACCTAAAAGAGTGACAAGTGGCAGGAGTTTATGTCAGAGGTAGGAAGTGGTTGAGTGGACAGGTGGCTTGTCCTCGTCAAAAAGGAGAAGTCAATCCTTGTTGACTATTTCGGAGTTCGGAGGTTGGAGAGTTGAGAGTTTTGCATTTGGATTCGCGAAATCGTGAAGTCCGAAATCCTGATGAAGTGAGAAGTCCATTGTGGGACTAGCATTTGATAGCATGTTGGAATTCAGCATTTCAGCATTTTCGAGGACAAGGGATCGAGTTTCTTTGTTCCGAGATTCCCGAAATCATGAAACACAATAAGAATTTTGGCAAATCGGCATTTCAAGTTTCGGTAGTTGGAGAGTCGAGAAACTCAGAAGGAGAAGTTGTGAAGTCGCAAAACTCGAAGTTCCGAAGTTGCGAAGGGCGTGATTCTATTTCAGGTAAGGAGATTTGGGTTGATGCTTCATGTTTGATCACGCGAGCACACCCATAAGGACCTGTGGATACACCATTGTGTGTGAAGGGTATTTCCCAAGGGGAAACCAATGAGTCAATTAGGCTCAAAGGGAAGATAAGAACGATCCTGTGTGGACCTTGGACCTGAGGGTTTGGGGGTCTGCATCAATGAATTTTGCAGTATGAGAGATTACCTTGCGACACTGTTTTGGTGGAACAATAGTCAAAACTGGCTCTGGTATCCTGTAGAGATGACCCCAAAGCAATAATGAAACTATGGGGTCGAGAATCATAAACAACATGACTTCCCACATATATGGTTGGACCCAAAAGACATCACAAACATCAACAGGGGAAACATCACACACTACCTCATCCTTGAAGGGTTGGATGTCATATGATGCAGTCCACCATTCTCTCCTAAGGGATTCACTCCCTCCCAGTCTAGGATCGATCAATAAACTGAGTAAGATCGACTCTTTGGGTATTTGCTAGACTCCAAACCCACTTACATAGGTCCTTTCTCCAAATACGCAGGTCATAGCAGACCCATAGTTTTCTCTTGAGCACTGTCAAACTTCCACATGAACTGGACATTAGCTTCTCCCAGCTAAATGCCTACTCTCCCGTGAACATAACTATTACCACCAGTCTAACCAATATATGCTTCGTGACTTCGCGTCTTGGGTGGTTGTACCCATGCCAACCCCGACTCTCCGATTCCCAAAATCCCAAAGTGGGGCCTAGCATGTTCTAGCTCCTCCCTTATCCTTCGACGATATGACCCCTTGCTATGACCTGTGGCCAATCCCTCTAGCACTTCATGATTTCACGTATCAGGACTTTTCATTTCATGAAGTCGGAGGACTACTCACCTCCCTTCTCCCGATATCTGAACTCCCGATTTCTCCCCTGGGAAACCAATGGTCCATATCTATCCCTGACCCGACAGATAAGATCAAATCAAAATTTCATGATTCGCGAGTTCTTGTGACTCTTCCTTTGACTCCTTTGAGTCGCGAGTCAGTGAATAGATGATCTCTCGCCATGTGTCCCCTCTGATGGATGGTTTCAATGATTTCATAATTTCATAATTTCGTGACCTTGTTCCTCCTATGTGCTTTCAAAGCTTATCTTTCGTTCACTTTACCTTGATTGGACAACTACGATTCTTTTGCGCTCAGACCGAACAACTGAGATCCTTCCCTATTGCTCTTATGCTTTCTTCAGACTTAGAAGATTTTCTAAGTGCTCCAAGGTTTCGAACCTTTTCTCCTACGATGAGTCCAACTCTTGGACCTCGTAACACTTATGGAGAGTGTTGTCCCTCGTGAGATTGTTCTTGTGAAGAATTCAGTTTCTAGTGCACTCCTTGCGTTCATGGATTTCGATAACTCATATTCGAAGGATTTCTCGAAGAGAAAATCCTCTCACCCTCCTCGCGTTCTCCTTTCCTGGTTCTTCGACTTCTGCAAAGTCCCTTTGACACTTAATCGAATCTTAGATCTGTGCACTCCTTGCACCAGATCTTTACATAAGGTTCAATTTCTTGCAGACGACTGTGCACCCCTTGCACCACTCTCTTTGCACTCCTTGCAAAGGGAAAGTTTCGTGTTATCTCTTATGATCTTCAGAATCAAAACAGACTCCATCAATGCACTCCTTGCATTCTATGTGCACACTTTCACTACTTTGACAGAAGAGAAACAATTGAAACTTATCCTAACATTAATAGTTCCATCTACTCATAACAGAATTCATTCATTCATGAAAGAAAAATAATAGGGAATGGCAAACAATGTCCACACCATGCTTTAGATCAATTTTCCTCTGTTACATTCCAAAATGAAAATGGTTACAACTGTAAATGAACAACAAAAACTACTGAAATCTACTCCTAACTTCTATCTTGTTTTCTACTAACATCTATTTACTTCCTACTAGCCTCAATTGGGTGTACCAAACCTCTACTTAACTTAGAGGGCTCTTAAGGTTTCCCCTGACTACTTGTCTACATAAAAAAATATCATGACATCTTTTCCTAGTGCAGTCGCATTCCAGAGCTAGAGTGGAAACTCCCACTTCACCCGCGACCGCTCAAGCACAACTCAAGTTATTTTTCCAGTGCCGAGTTAATACAGTCTTCAAAATATCTGTTGTATCCACCAACATTGAGGTTTCGTACAGATTCCCAGATGTTGATAGGTCTTGCTCTGCGTGCTTGACAACGATGGTCTTGCATCATACTCCCCTTGACAAAAATTCATGGACTTCTGTCGATGAGCTCCTGCACCAAATTTCCATAGTTTTGAATAGAAGCTTCATTTTCCCAACTGGCATCTTCTATTGGGTGTCCCTTCCACTTGACCAGATATTCAAAATAGGTCTTCCTCTTGGTCTTTTTCCCAATCCTCTGATTAACAATTTTTTCCATCTGTGGTTTTTCTGTTATCGACATTTGTTTTTCCCACTGAATCTTCTCTTGATATTCTGATCTTTCTGTGTCATCCTTCCTGTAAGGATACAGGTCTGCAACATTGAATATGGGCGATATTCCCACACCATCTGGCAACTCAATCTCATAGGCGTTTGCATAAAACTTCCTCAAGATCTTACATGGTCCTATTTTCTTCACTTTTAACTTGTTATATGTTCCCCTAGGGAACCTTTCCTTCCTGATATGTGTTAGAACTTGATCTCCCACGTTAAATTGAAGTTCTTTGCGATGTTGATCAGCTCTGTGTTTGTATTCCTGGCTAGAAATCTGGAATTATCCTTTGATCTGGCTATGGAGTCTCTGCATTTCTGTAGAAAAATATTCTGCTCCAACGCTCCTGATCTCACTTTGTTCCAAGTCTCTCAACTCATATACTCCCCTAGGTTGCATTCCATACAATATTTGGAATGGGCTCTTTCCAGTGTTCTTGTTTGGTGAGTCATTGTATGCAAATTTTGCTTGTGGCAGAATATGATCCCATTGATTATGATGTTCAATAACCAGAATCCTCAACAAGTTTCTCAAACTTCTATTTACCACCTCAGTCTGTCCATATGTCTAAGGGTGATAAGCTGAGATGAAGGAAAAATATGTCCCCAACTTCTTCCATAATGTTCTCCAAAAGTGACCAACAGATTTTGTGTCTCTGTCCGAGACAATGCTTCTGGGTAGGCCATGATGTCTCACAATTTCCTTGAAAAAATAGTTTGCAACGTGCATTGCATCACTGGACTTCTGGCATGGGATAAAGTGTGCCATCTTTGAAAATCTATCCACCATCACAAATATGGAATCAAATCCTCTTTGCGTTCTTGGCAATCCCAATACAAAATCCATGTTTATTGCATCCCAAGGCCTCTCTGGTATTGGCAATGGTTGATATAATCTAGTGTTTTGTCTTTTTACTTTTGCATGTTGGTAGATTCTAGATCCATTCAGAAAATTTATCACTTTTGTTCTCATACCTAGCTAATAGTATGAACTTCTCAACTGTGCAAACGTTTTATCATGGTCGAAATGTCCAACCAATCCTCCACTATGCTTTTCCTTCAAAAGGTTAACCCTCATTGAGCATTTTGTTATGCACAACTGATTCCCCTTTAACAACAATCCCTCTTGAACCATGTACGCTGCCCACTGGCTCCTATATCCCAGCACAGGATTCACACATGCTTCATATGCTTCCATGAAATCTGTATCATCACAATACATGTTCTTAAAGTGTTCAAAACCCAAGGTCTTTACCTGAAATTCCTGTAGAATCAAATATATCTTTCTTAATGCATCAACAACTTTGTTAGCATTCTCGACAATATGTTTGATGACAAAAGTAAAAATTTTCATAAACTCAACCCATTTTGCATGCCTCTGATTCAATTTTTCCTGTCTGGTTATGAATTGTAGAGCCTGGTTACCACTATACAAGAAAAAATCTTGTGGGAAAAGGTAATGTCTCCACTTATTCAAGGATTGAATTATGGCATAAAACTCCTTATCATACGTGGAGTATTTCCTCTTGGTCTCATTCATCTTCTCACTGAAATAGGCAACAGGTCTATTATCCTAGCTCAAAACTGCTCCAATTGCAACTACACTTGCGTCACATCTCACTTGAAATGTCTTCTCAAAATTTGGCAAGACCATAATTGTTCGTTCTGTTATTTTATCGTTCAGTATATTGAATCTCCTATCATCTTCCTTTGTCCATTTGAAAGACTTGTGCTTCTTCTTCACTGTATCCATCATTGGCGCACAAATTCCACCAAAGTCTCTGATGAACTTCCTATAGAATCTTTCTGATCCATGAAAGCTATTTACCTCGAACATACTCCTTGGTGATTACCATTCTTTGATCGTTTTCACCTTCTCTGGATCCATCTTCATTTAATTTGAAGAGATCACAAAACCCAAGTAAATGAGTTGTGTCTTCATGAAATAGGACTTCTTTAGATTTATCAACAACTTCTCTTGATGTAGTCTCCTCATCACTAATATTATGTGTCTCAAATGATCCTCTTTAGTCATGCTAAATATCAATATATCATCCATATATAAAACCACAAACTTGCCAATGAAATATTTCAGTATTTCATTCATCAGCCTTATAAAATTACTCAGGGAATTTGTTAAGCCAAATGGCGTAACAAGCCACTCATACAAACTTTCATTTTTCTTAAAGGTTTTTTTCCACTCATCACCTTCTCTCATTCTAATCTAGTGATATCCACTTTTCAAATATATTTTAGAAAATAAATTTGCTCCACTTAGACAGTCCATTAAATCATCCATTCTTGTTAAAGGAAATCTATACCTGATGGTGATCTTGTTAATGGCTCTTGAGTCTGTACACATTCTCCATCCTCCATCCTTCTTTGGACTCAACATAGTTAGTACTGTGCATGGATTCAATCTTTCTCTGACCAAACCCTTGTCTAACAATTTTTGGACTTGGTTCTTCACTTCCTCGTTCTCTCGAGGTGTCAATATGTATGCTTCTTTTTTTGGTAGACTTTATCCTGGTATCAAGTCAATATGGTGATTGATACTTCTGATGGGTGGTAATGAGTTAGGCATCTCATCTACCACTATGTCAACAAAATTATCCAACAATTCCTGAACTTCTTCAGGCAAATCCTCCATCGAAGTACTTGTCAAGATAACTCTAGGCTTCCTTACCACAACCAACTTCATCTCCTATTCTTACATGACTTCCTTTAGCATTTCCTTCCCACTCATGAGAGGTATTCTTGTGCTGGCCTCCTCTTTCACCTTCTTCTCCTCTATTGGCAACAACATGTGTGTCCCACCATTCTTATCTAATGTGTATGTATTTTTCCTCCCATTGTGAATGACATTCCTGTCAAACTGCCATGGTCTTCCCAACAAAATATAGCATACATCCATGGGAATTACATCACATAGAATTTCATCTCTATATCCTCCTATCTTAAATTCAACCAAGCATTGTTTAGTAACCATTACCTAGTGTCCTTTTTGCAACCATGAAACTTTGTATGGCTTCTGATGTGTAGTTGTCTCCAGCTCCAATTTCTCCACCATCTCCATGGATGCTAAGTTGTCAGTGATCCCATTGTCAATTATCACCTTGCATACTTTGTCTTTAGTCTTGCAAGATATTCTGAAGATATTGTTCCTCTGCACCGACCTTTCAACTTATGCCTATGGTTTTAAGAGAAATTTCCTCAACATCATGGATTTTCCATCCTCTGCTCCTTATGCTTCAAAATCTCTTCTCTGTGATTCTCAAATGTGAGATTCACCTCCTCCTTCTTTCCTTTTCTTGGGGCATTCTGAAGACATGTGGCCTGTCTTTCAATAGGGATAACATCTTACTTCTGCTCCTCCTCTTCTTCATCTTCCTCTAGATTAATTTCTTCCACCACCCTATCTTCCTCGGGAATTATCTCCTCTTTCCGAGTGACTATGTGGTTTTTAAATATCATCCTTAGACTTATGTTCTTTGTCATGGGTAACTCCCTTGTTTTTTTTTTTGGATAGAGCATTTGCCTCTTCCTCCTTGGCTTTGATTTCTAGCCAACTTCTCCTCTGCCTTCAATGCAAATTGATAAGCATCCTCCACTGTCCTTACTGACATCATGCTGATCTCATCCTGGATTTCATATCTCAGGCCATTGATATATCTAGATATTTTTTATTCATCTCTCTCTCTTTGTCTAGTTCTAATGTTCAGCCTATAGAACTCCTCTATGTACTCCTTAACTGTCATCCCCTTATGTCTCAGGTTCTGCATTTTCCCGAACAGATTGATTTGATAATATTTGGGCATGAACTTAACCTTCAACTTGAATACCATTATGTCCTAGCTCTTTATCTTCTTCTTGCCTTTGCTTCTCCTCTCAACCTGCATTTCATCCCACCACAACGTTGCATGTCCTATTAGTCTAGTGACAACATGTCTCACCCTTATTTCCTCATTGACATCTTCATAGTTGAAATATTTGTCCATGGATCTTATCTAATCCAATAGCTCTTCGACATCTAAATTTCATTCATACATTGGGACCTCCATATTGGCTCTGCCTCCCAATCTAGCAACTGCTCTCAACAAAGCATTCTTTGACAACATCCTCTCCTGCAGTTTCTCCGATGACATTCTCGTCCACTACTTCTTCGTTCTCTGCATCGCTGATGTTTCCAATGTCAAGTGCTCGTCTTTGCAATGCCTCCATCACCTCTAATCTTGCACGAAGTTCTCTCCTTTCCCTTTCTACAGCTCGATTGGACAAAGGTTGTTCTACTCATCTCTTTGGTGACATTGTGATGACTATCTGTCACACACACACAGTACAACTTCGATTCCTTTTTCTCCTTCGCCTGAAATCTACATACGAAAATATGCTTTGATACCACTTGATGTAGTCCCTCCTTCTCTCGTAAGTGTTGCGCGACCTCTCGGTCTAGGATCGATTAATAAATTGAGTCAGATCAAATTTTTTGGGTCTCTATTAGACTCCAAATCCACTTACACAAGTCCTTTCTCCAAATAAATAGGTCGTAGGAGACCCACGGTTCTCTCTTGAGCACTGTGCAACTTCCACGTGAACTGGACACTAACTCCTCCCGGATAAACGCCTACTCTCCCGTGACCACAACTGTGACCACCCACCTAACCAAAATGTGCTTTGCGACTTTGTGTGTTGGGTGGTTGTACCGATGCCAACCTTGACTCTCCGAATCCTGAAATCCTGAAGTGGGGCCTAGCGCGTGTTAGCTCCTCAAATATCCTTTAATGATATGACCCCTTGAAATGACCTGGGGCCAACATCTCTTTGTGATTTAGCATATCGGGACTTCACGTTTCACGAAGTTGGAGAACCACACACCTCCCTTATACTGATATCTGAACTCCCAATATCCCCCTTGGGAAACCAACGGTCCAGATCTCTCCTTGATCCGATGCCTTAGATCAAATTGTGATTTCATGATTTGTGAGTTCTTGCGACTCTTCCTTTGAATCCTCAGAGTTGTAAGTCAACAAAACGTTGATATCTCGCCACGTGTCCCCTTTGATGGATGGTTTGGATGATTTCAGAATTTCGTGACCTTGGTCCTCTTGTGTGCTTTCAAATCTTATATTTCATGCACTTTACCTTGATCGTATGGCTGTGATTCTTTTACACTCAGACCAAACGGCTAAGATCCTTCCTCTCTTGCGCTTACACTTTCTTCAGACTTAGAAGATTTTCTAAGTGCTCCAAGGTTTCGAACCTTTGCTCCTCTGACGAGTCTGACTCTTGGACCTCATAACACTTATGGAGAGTGTTGTCCCTCCCGAGATTGGTCTTGTGAATATTTCAGTTTCGTATGCACTCCTTGCGTTGAGGGATTTTGATAACTCAGATCCGAAGGATTTCTTGAAGAGAAACTCCTCTCGTCCTCCTCATGTTCTCCTTTCCTGGTTCTTCGACTTTTGCAAAGTCTCTTTTATACTTAGTCGAATCTTGGATCTGTGCACTCATTGCACTAGATATTTATGCAAGGTTCGAATTCTTGCAAATGATTGTGCATGCCTTGCACTAGTGTCTTTGCACTCCTTGCAAATGGAAAGTTTCGTGCTATCTCTTCTGAGATTCGGAATCGAAACAGACTTCATTCTGTGTGCACACTTTAACTACTTTGACAGAAGAGAAACAATTGAAACTTATCCTAACATTCACAGTTCCATCTACTCATAACAAAATTCATTCATTCATGAAAGAAAAATAACAGGGAATTGTAAACAATGTCCACACCATGCATTGGATCAATTTTCCTCTGTTATATTCCAAAATGAAAATGGTTACAACTATAAATGAACAACAAAATCTACTGAAATCTTCTCCTAACTTCTATCTTGTTTTCTACTAACATGTATGTACTTCCAGCCAGCCTCATTTAGGCGTACCAAACCTCTATTTAACTCAGAGGGCTCTTAAGGTTTCCCCTGACTACTTGTCTACATCAAAACTTATCCTGACAGATTATCATAGTGTAGTCGCATTCCAAAGCTGGAGTGGAAAATCCCACTTCCCTCACGATCACTCAAGCATGCCTCAAGGGATTTTTCCGGCGCTGAGTTAAGACGGTCTTCAAAATATCTGTTGTATCCGCCAGCATTGAGGTTTCATACAGATTTCCAGACGCTGATAGGTCTTTCTCTACGTGATTGACAACAATTATTTTTCATCACCATAGGACAAGAGACACTGTTGGATGACACATAGATCTCGTCCCTAGTGAAGACACCCGATGTTGTATGGATGTGGGTGTGGTTTTGTCGAAAACCAAAAATATTTGACAACCTCAGCTGAGATGAGGTTCTTTTGGCTGTCTCTATCAACAATGATATGCAACAAGGTACCCTTCACCCACATCTATGAATGGAAGAGGCGTTGTAACATCCCCGACCACCCACGCCGAGGAATGCTACTCTGGAGAACACTTTTATTTCTCTCTGCAGAACATACTGTAACATACCCAACATCCAACTGAGCTATGCCACATACATTTTTCGAACTGTATGTAATTAAAATATATATACACAGAACTCTTGTGAAACTTTATATAGATAACGTAAACAAACAAATGAATTCTATAATTGCATGGATTCATACTGAAATAACAATAAATACATACATGCAACATATCTAGGAAATACCCATAACTATAAAGACAGTTATAACCACAAATAGGATAAACCCACAAAAATAAACACAAAAATAATAATGCATCATGTAAATTTATCACACAGTTGACACTTATCTTGGTAAGAATATCACCAACTGCATGCAGACCTTCCACAGACCTCCCATCCTTAGACCACACTACTCATCACTCTTAGCAGTGGGTCACCCCTGAGATGGGACTAAACTCCACCCGGGTAAGGGGATTCCTATTCAAGCTACAACTCATAGACAACATGAAAGAATCTATCATAGGTTCCCACTCAAACTAACTAACCTATAGTCCCTCATTCCCCACATGCCTGTTCCACCCCAAGAAGTGTGCCCCTTCTCTGCTCAATAGTCCTTCAACTATCCCACTTCCTTTCCAGGATTCAACAACAGGCCAGACAGGAAGTCTCAAAGCTTTGTAGCTGTAGTTTATCACCTTCAGGAAATCAATTACCAACAATTATCTCACACAGAGAGAGATTTCTCATGGGTCTGACAACCCGCCTCTTCAATATCCAACGCGCCTGACTACCCTCTTCGTCAGTCCATCTCCCCAGCTAACCAGCTACACAAACAAGTATAACTATGGATACAGGTTCAGGTATAGTGACATGAAGGTAGGAAAGATAGCTCAATGAGTGTTTGAATTCTCATGGATAATTTTCTGAATGACCGAATGATGGGAGAAATGATGGAAAGAATGATGGGAAATGAACTAAGTCCCAACAATATGTATGCATGTCCCCAACTTGACACTTTTCATGTTGGGAGCTACTTTGGCCCACTTGTCCCCAACATTAGAACTTAGGATAAAATAATTATCCATACTTTATACTTTAAGAAATATTAATATAATATTCCTTTTTGTCTTAAGCTCCCTAGCTTATCCCTTTTCCTTAACTTTTAGCCCACCCTTTCCCTAACTAGTCGAGTTTAGTCCGCCATACTCTTTTATCGTGGTTGATCTACATGCAACGATGTATTTTATATTAATGGTGAGACATATTCAAAAGTAGGCGCACTGGCCTTTAATATCTAGGATCTCCGGCCTAATAATCACAAAACTAGCTCACTAGCCTATAAAACACAACATATACACAAAGGATCCCTGGCCTCAAAATCACGCACACTTAATTTGCTATGCGCGGTATCCTAGAATGTGCACACTTCCTCTTTTTACTGCATAGCACATGCACACACTATGCCATGAAAGGTGCATACAAAAATGATATCAAACAACTCACTAGCTTAAGTACATTTTCATTTACATTACAATTGGGTTCGACCTAGGGATATTACAATCCCCTCCCCTTATTTATGCACTGTCCTGAGTGCATTATGTACTCATACACCAAAAAATTTCAAAAATCCTCAAAAAGATGCAGTTATTCTGCCCACGTTGCATCCTCATGCTCCCAAGTAGTGTCCTCAGGACCATACCAGGTCCATTGGACCTTTACAAGCCCTATGGCTCGATTTCAGAGTTGTTTGATTTTTCGGTTTAGAATGCGTACCGAATGCACTTGGAAAGCGCCTTCTTTCTCCAGCTGGATCACATTCCAATCAATAACATGATTAGCATCAGGTATATATTTGTTGAGCAATGATACATGGAATACATTATGAACAGACGTAGATGTAGGGAATGAAATCATATAAGCCACTAGACCAATCCTCTCTAGGATTTCAAATGCCCCACAATAACGAGCTGCCAACTTTTAATAATTTCCCAACTTCAGGGAGCTTTTGTTGGCTTTCACTTTCAAAAATACAGGGTCTCCCACTTTAAATTCCCTGTGAGTTCTTCCCTTATTAGCACATATTTTCTTCCTATCTTGGGAAACCTTTAAATTTTGTTTTATTTTCAACATTTTCTCATACATTTCCCTGAGAAAATCTGGCCCAACCACTGCTCTATCTGCTGGGTTATCCCAACTTACTGGTGTGTTTCACTTTCTTCCATAAAGTGTTTTAAATGGGCTCATCTTTAGAGATGTTTGGTACCCATTATTATAAGCAAAATCTACCAAGTGTAGGTAGTCTTCCCATTTTTATGGTTTATCCATCACATACATCCTCAACATATCCTCAATCATTTGATTCACCCTCTCTGTTTGTCCATCTGATTCTGGATGATAAGCTGTACTAAAATTCAAATTTGTTCCAAATCCACTAAATAACCCCTTTCAAAATTTTGAGGTAAATTTTGGATCTCTGTCAGACACAATTGTCTTGGGTATGCCATGTAATCGAGAAATTTATCTCATATAAACATCAACAATGTTGGCTTCCTTGTGAGTGAACTTTACTGGAATAAAATGGGCAGCTTTAGTAAGATTATCCACCACTACCATGACAAAATCATGTTTCTTGTTTGTTCTAGGCAGTTTGGTGATGAAATCCATTATTAAAACTTCTCATTTCTACTCAGGAATGGGTAATGGATGTAGCAAACCATCTGGGTGTCTATGCTCAACCTTTACCTTTTGACATTCCAAACATTTAGCAATAAAATCAACAACCTCTTTCTTCATGTATGGCCAATAATATTGGCTCTTGACAGCTGCAATAGTTTTCTGATAACCTAGGTGCCCAACATAAGGTACATTATGCATTTCTTTCAATACCATATTTTTCAATTCCTGAGAATTTGGTACATAAATTCTGCTCTTGTATATGAGAATTTCATCATTAGCTAGCTTGTATTCTTCAATTTTTTGTTGCAAATTACCTTGTTCTAATTTTGTCACTAATTCCTTGTATTGCAAATATAATTTTGCAGCCTCTAAAATTCCGTGTTTCAAATATGATTAGTACATGCTAATGGATGTAGCATGCAATTCATGCATTCTTTTGCTGAGTGCATCAACCACTTTGTTCTCTTTCCCCTTGATATTCTTGATATCCAATTCATATTTACTTAGAAATTCTAACCATATGCTTTGTCTAGCATTTAGAGTTGGTTGATCAAATAAATATTTCAGACCATTATGCTATGTTCTTAGATCAAACCTTTTCCCCATGAGGTAGTGTCTCCATTTCCTCAAGGCATGCACTATGGCTGCCAACTCCAAATCATGGGTGGCATAGTTTCTTTCATAACTTCCTTGATTCATAACATATAACAAACCCATTTTGACCGAGGACTCCACCAATTCCTTCTTTGCATGCATCTGTGCATACAACAGATTCTTCATTTAGGTCTTCAATCCTTAGTATTGGATCACTTGTTAATAATTGTTTCAAGTGTTGGAAACTCTTTTCACAATCCAATGTGCACTGAAACTTCACACCATTCCTTTGCAAGGAAGTGATTGGATGTGCAATCTTTGAGAATCCTTCAATAAATCTCCTATAGTATCCTGCAAGGCCCATGAATGATCTAACCTCTGTCACATTCTTTGGCGCTGACCATTCTCTAATGGATTCTATCTTCTTAGGATCCACTGCTATCCCATTATTTGAAATGATATTCCCCAAATAATGAATTTGCTTCTGATAAAATGAGCACTTGCTCAATTTGACATATAACTGATGCTCCCTTAATTATTGCAACACCGTCCTCAAATGATGCTCATGCTCTTCTTCTGATTTAAAATATATAAGAATGTCATCCAAAAATACAATGACAAACTTGTCTAAATATTCTCGAAAAACACCATTCATTAAGCACATGAAAACAACTAGTGCATTTGACAACCTAAATGGCACCACTGTGAACTCATAATTACCATACCTTGTCCTGAAGGCGGTCTTGTTGATATCTTCCTCTTTAATTGTTACCTGATAGTATCCTGACCTGAGATATATCTTTGAAAATATCTTTGCATCCTTCCATTGATCAAAGAGGTCATCAATCCTTGGCAGAGGATACTTGTTGTTTATAGTCACTTTATTCAACTGTCTGAAATCAATGCACAATATTAATGTCCCATATTTCTTCTTCATGAACAAGACTGGGGCACCCCAAGGTGACACACTTGGGAGTATATACCCCTTCTTAAAAAGTTATTCAAATTGCATTTGCAACTCCTTCAACTCTTGTGTACTCATCATGTATGGAGTCTTTGACACTAGAGCTACTCCAGGCATTAAATTTATAGAGAAATCAATATCTTTCTTTGGGGGTAGTCCTGGTACCTCCTTAAACACATATTCAAAATATTCCAGTATTGCATGATCTTCCAAATTTGACACCTTATCTTTAGGTGTCTCTTCCATTTGAACTGTAAATAATTGACACCCTTTTTTGTAACATTTCTTCAATTGCGATTCTGAAATTTCTCTAATGGTTACTGCCCTGGGAATTCCCTGCACTTTCCTTTGGTTCCCATCCTCATCCAAGCAAGTAACTGACTTGTTATGACAGTCTAGGATGGCATGATGTTGTTCCAACCAATCCATCCTAATTAGACAGTCATAGGAACCTAAAGGCAAGATGTTCAAATCTACCCTGATGTTCAGTCCATTCATGTCCATAAGACATGACTTAACCATCTCATTACTTTTCTTTTGGCTCTGGTAACTAGCTTCACCAACCAATATTTTCCATGCTTTCTTCTTCGCACATGAATACTTTCCACCATCTTAGGATCTATATAACTATGACTAGCTCCTGAATCAATTAAAATAGATATGGTTTGGGTGTTGATCATACCTTCCACTTCAATCATATGTGATCGATACTCTTCTTTCTTGTTGTCCAAGGCTACATACATCCTTGTTACATTTCTACCCATGTCCTCCACTATTTCATCTTGCTGTACATTGTGAACAATCCTCACTTTTTCACCTCTGTGAGGGCAATCTATGAACATATGATATCCTTTACAACCCCAACATTGTATAGGTGGCTTCCTTGGCCTTTGACCTCCTATCTCAATCGTTCTAGGTTCTCTAGAATTTGGATGTCCCTGAGTATTATTTCTGAAGAATGGTGGCTTAGTTCCCTTATTCCTTTGATCCATCTTGAACTTATTTTTGTCTTCCCAAGATTTTTGAAAAGTTTTCCTTGCTTTTTTATGATAATATAGACATTTAGCTTGCCTTATTGTCTTATCCAATGTCTTGGGATAATCATACTATATTTTGTCACTGATGAATGATGGAAATCCACTCAAATACCTCTGAATCTTAACTATCTCATCCTTAATGAAAGAGACATACTTCAACAGTTCTAAGAACCTTCTCTCATATTTATCTATGGTCATACTCCCAAGCTTGAGTTCAAAGAAATATTTCATTTTCTTTTCATATTATCTCTTAGTCAAGTATTTATTCTCAAAATACTTCTTGAATTCCCTCCAAGTAACACTTTTATCTTTAATGTTTTTCACTTGCACAAGATGATCCCACCACATGGATGCCATTCCCTTGAGTTGATAGATGAAAATTCTACCTTCTGCATGAGAAGAATAATTATGCAATTGAAAATACTTTCTCATGCCCAAAAACCATGTCTCTGCATCTTCAACCTTCTTGTGCTCACCATCAGGAGGTTTGATTTTGTTCATTTCTCCTCGTAGCTCATCCACCCCAGACCCCTTATGCTTCCTGACAGGGGATGGAATTGAGATGTTGTGTGCTCTCTTATTGGAATTCCCTGGGGAGTGATGGTGATGTCTGGTAATACTCCTTGTTCTTCTTTTCTCATTACGAGACCTATGAATTCTTGATTTGCTTGAGCCACTCTCCTTATCCAATTTATTTTCTATTCTGTTCAAGCTTTACATTAACCTCATGTTGAAGTTCTCTTGTTTCTACTTGGATCTCATAAGCCTTTCATTATCATATTTTGGCTTTGGACATCCTTCTGTAAATTTTTAATGGTCTCTACCATATTCATGTTTTCATCCCTTCCTTCTCCACATCCATTGGAGTTTGTTCCTTCAATGCTCAAATGGATATCCATCCCTCTTATCTCATCTTCCTAGATATAAGTCCCTTGTGCCTCTTCCATTCCTATGGAATCTGTGTTGATCCAGGTATGATCTAGTTGTTTTAAACTCTGCAAAATGTGCAACCAACAAAACTTTGTCAGGCTAACTGTTTCAACAATTTCATGAAAATTATGAACCATTCTGGTTCAATAATATATCAGAAATATTTCTTCTGATTTCCTGAAAAGTTGAATGCCCATATCAATTTTCATGGTGGATAATTATATTCTAATGTCCAACACCTTTCTAACACCTACTCTCATGCTCAATTCTGAGTCTTGAGCATAAAGTTATGGTTATTTGAAAATTGCCCATTAATTTTTCTGTTCATTCTTCAACTTGGCACAAATTTGCGTTGTAAATATGAATTTCTGCACCTACTCCATTGGATTTTTCATAGGATCTCAATTGGGTTTCTTCATATACATATTTTGGACACCCTAACCAAGTTTCACCTCTTTCTGGGTTATGGGGTACTAGTTACAACCTGCTGAAGTTCCAAGCAAATTCGTGTTTTTGGTTTGGAATGTTACAGGTACCTTATTTTCCATATTAAAGATTTTTAACATGCCCAAAAATTTAATTTAGATTTGGAACTGTCTTCTATGGTTCAATATCTTTCCATTGACTTCTCTTGTGTCTCAATCAGATTCTGAAGCAGAAAGTTATGGCTCTTTGAAGTTAGTTGGGTCTTAAAATTTACCCTCCACTGTTTGTGCTCTAACTTTCTCATAAAAGCTCTGTTCGACAAATGGTTTACACCATTAGAAAGATCTCTCCAAGATATTTTATTTGAGATGAAGAGACAGAGTGTATTTTCATACAATATATTCTCACGGGTTTTGAGTGGCTAAAAACACTCTTAAGGGCCTAAAAAGCACACTGCAAAAATATGACGTTCAAATGATATAAAATGTGGCAGAAAATCATTGGTTTTTTGTTGTTGTTCACCCTCCAAACGAATTCATGAGCACAATTTTCAACCTGTACACCCATATTTAGAATTTACAACAACACTACAAGGTAATTCGTGGTCCGCGAACTTATAACCACGGTGCATTGCTTCCCTATAGCGTCAATAACTGATGCGCACTACATTTGTGTCGTGCACCAATATCCACCGTGCGTAGTTTTGGTTCTTGCACTATTGCCTGTTGTGCACAATTTTTGTATCACACACTGATATTCTGTGTGAATTTCACTCTACGCACTGCACCATGATAGAGTTTAGTATGCCTCCACCACGCACCAATACTCTACACACATAATTAATTAAACTGTCGCGCGACAACATATACCCACATTGTGCATGCAACAACCAAGCTCCTCTGCGTTGTGCTAATAATGTGCACATCACAAACGTCATTATTATGTGTGTGCACACCGTGTGCACATTATTATGCATGCATCACTCAATCTGCACTGCACAATGCTAAATTTAGCGCGTGCACCTGCACACCATTATTTTATGTGTGGTGCTAAAATTTAGCATGTGCACCCACACACCACCCTTTTCCGCACGGTGCCAAAATTTAATGCGCGTACCAGCACGCCCACATTTTTCTGCGCGGTTCCAAAATTTAACGTGCATACTAGAACACCCACATTTTTCCGTGCGGTGCCAAAATTTAGCGCGCATACCAACACACCCACATTTTTCCACGCAGTGACAAATTTAGTGCGCGCACTAGCACGCCAACACTTTTCTATGCGACACCCATTTTTTACATATCGCAATCTTTTTACCACGCATCATGCATTTTTAGTGCGCCCACCTGCACACATTCATTTTTATGCACATCAATTCCTTGTGAATTCCGCTGCAGAATTTGGGACTTTTGCTTAACTTCTTCCCAATTTTTACCATAGACATTCTGCAACTATGAAATTTGTTTAATTTCACCCCAATAACACCAGTTCAACCTCTACAACAACAAATCGTTGTGAGTTGACATTTATGGAGTGGATTTTTCCTGAACTCAATTCTCGAATTGAGAATTTTAATTACAAAACTTGCTCCATTTGTCATGGATTTGTTGTAACTTCAAATTTGACCCATTCTAGGTACAAATTTTCTAGAACATATATCAAATCAGGAATATCTCACCACTTGGCCAAATTTCTCAATTTTTCCATGAATTTAACAACATAAATTGAGGTTTTTTTTCCAATTTTGTGTCGTTGCTTCTAACTTTGACCATGGATGCTCTATAACTTGAAATTTGGCCACTTTGAAATTAATCCTCTATGAAATTTCACTTCAACTCAACTTTCTCAACCCATCCAGGCTTAGTGTTGAAAACTGAAGCTCTGATACCATATTGTAACATCCCTGACCACCCACGCCGAGGCATGCTACTCCAGAGAACGGTTTTATTTCTCTCCGTGGAACATACTATAACATACCCAACATCCAACTGAGTTATGCCACATACATTTTTCGAACTGCATGTAATTAAAATATATACACACAGAACTCTTGCATAACTTTATGTATATAACGTAAACAGACAAATGCATTCTATAATTGCACAGATTCATACTGAAATAACAATAAACACATACATGCAACATATACATGCAATACCCGTAACTATAAAAACAGTTATAACCACACATAGGATAAACCAACAAAAATAAACATGTAAATAATAATGCAACATGTAAATTTATTACACAGTTGACACTTGTCTTAGTAAGAATATCACCAACTGCGTGCATACCTTCCACAAACCTTCCAGCCTTAGAACACACTGCTCATCACTCTCAGCAATGGATCACCCTCGAGCTGGGACTAAACTCCACCCGGGTAAGGGGATTCATATCCAGGCCAAGACTCATAGACAATAGGAAAGACTCTGTCATAGGTTCCCACTCAAACTAACAGCCTACAGTCCCTCATTCCCAGCGTGCCTGTCCCACCCCAGGAAGTGTGCCCCTTCTCTTCTCAACAGTCCTTCGACCGCCCCACTTCCTTTCTGGGCTTAAAAAACAAGACGAAAATGAAGTCTCAAATATCTGTAGCTGCAATATAGCACCCTTAGGATATCAATTTCCAAAAATTCTCTCACCCAGAAAGAGATTGCTCACGAGCCTGACAAATCACCTCTTCAATATCCCACGGGCCTGACCACCCACTTCTTCAGTCTAGCTCTCCAACTAACTAGCAACAAAAACAAGTATGGCTAAGGATAAAGGTTCAGGTATAGTGACATGAAGGTACGAAAGATAGCTCAATGAGTGTGTGAATGCCCATGGATGATTTTCTGGATGAATGAATGATGGGAGGAATGATGGAAAGAATGATGGGAAATGAACTAAGTCCCAACAATATGTATACATGTCCCCAACTTGACACTTTTCATGTTGGGAGCTACTTTGGCCCACTTTTCCCCAACATTAGAACTTAGGATAAAATAATTATCCATACTTTATACTTTAAGAAATATTAATATAATATTCCTTTTTGGCTTAAGCTCCCTAGCTTATCCATTTTCCTTAACTTTTATCCCCCCCTTTCCCTAACTAGTGGAGTTTGGTCCCTCATACTCTTTTATTGTGGTCGATGTGCATGCAATGATGTATTTTATTTTAATGCTAAGACATATACAAAAGTAGGCGCATTGACCTTTAACATCTAGGCTCTTTGGCCTAATAATCACAAAATTGGCTCACCAGCCTATAAAACACAACATATACACAAAGACTCCCTGGCCTCAAAATCACGCGCACTTAATTTGTTTCACGCGGTATCCTGGAATGTGCACACTTCCTCTTTTTACTGCGTAGTACATTCGTGCACTATGCCATGAAAGGTGCATACAAAAATGATATCAATCAACTCACTAGCTTAAGTACATTTTCATTTACATTACAATTGGGTTCGACCTAGGGATATTACAGGCACTCCCCCACTTTAGGATCTACTGACTCTTCTGGTTGAATTATTGTGGTTGCGACAGTAGCAGTAGGGTCTACGTTGATGATCTATTTGTTTTCAATATTTTCTGAATTAGATTCCAAATCAGGGTTTCGTTCCTTGTATTTGACCTCAACCACCAATGACTGTTTCAAGTGACATTCATCGGTCTTGTGCCAAGGGATTTTGTGGAAGTCACAACACTTCCCAGTGTCATTCTTTGTCTTTCCTTTACCCTTCTTTTCCTGTGTCTTGGACTGGTTTTCGGGAGGCTGTTGGTTAGGGCCATCCTTACCATGCTTTGGTTGTTGCGTATTTGCAGAACAAAACTCCCATTTTTTTTGGTGCCTAAATTTCTACTCGATTTTCACAGGATATAGATAGGCAGCTCCCAATGATGAGATGTTTAGGAAATCCATTTTGGTTTGTATGTACCTATAAAGAGCCCCACAATATTTCAGAACAAGATGTCTCTTGGAGTGTTTGATACCTATCTTGGTACACAAGGTATGGAAAGTATTTGTGAACTCCAACATTGTTTGGCTCTTCTCTTTCCATAGTGTGGTCCATCTTATGTACCGGTCTTCATAGTTATCAATAGGGTAGTGTTGTTCCTTGACCACATCCACAAAAAAATCCCAAGTGGGCTCAGACCCATATATTCCATATTCCTCTGTGGAACTTTTCTCTGATTAAATTTACCACCAATGTTTGAAATTGGGGAGAGCCTTAAGGAGTGCGAAGGTGATCTTTTCCGTGTCGAAAAAATTATGAACAGAGAAATAATCTTCTAGCAGATTCAACCATTTTTATAAGGAATTTGCATCTATATGACCTTCAAATATGGGAATATCAAAATTAACTTGTGCCTCTAAGGGAGAGGCTCCTCCAAAGTGGCCTCTTGATGAAGCTATGCCTCTTGATCATTTCACCCCTTTGTCGCGTGAGAGATTGCTCAAGCAACAGGTTAATAGAATCTTATGCTCCACCATTTTTCTTTTCTTCTGCCATAAAGGGTTTCTTGGGTGTGTGAGAGATATTTTCCTCAAGATAGACAAGATCAATACCCAACTTGCTATACTCGGACCTCGTTGGGGACATCCACTAAAAAATGATCAAAAGAAACATGCTCTGATACCACTGATCCATATTATTTTCGGAATGAAATGAAAGAAGAGATATTAAAATGAAATACACATAAAAATTCCAGAAACAGATAAATACAACAATACATGATTTATATTAATGAAATAAATATACAGAGACTATAAAAATATAGAGTGCAAGACTCTCTAGAATGGTGGCAACTTTATCTCCAAGAAGAGATGTGACGACTACCCTCATTCACAAGAAAATGGTTAAAATGAGGCTCTGAAGGAATTTTTATGGTAAGCATGAATTCCAAAACTCTATACATCCAAAAACCTAACCCTAGGAGATGAAGTGCCAAAATTCATGTGGGCCCCGTTGGGTTAAGTTAGTACATTAACTTCTTGGGGTCATAACTTTTGTATACGATATTTGTTTTAGGTGTGTGATAGCCCATTGGAAAGGTATTTTCAAGAACTATGCATTATCCTATCAAACTCTGACTCTGTCTACAATTTGACTATGGAAAGCCAAGAAAACATTGTTTAGAGACCCAAAACTACCCTGGAAGTACATAAAGATGTACTGACATGAAAAATTCCAAAATAAACCAGTTGGAATACATGGGAGGCCACCAATATCCACCTAGATGCTATGTAGGCATTCAGGACAACCCCGTAAGTGCATAACCCATAATTACAAAGAATTGTACCCATTGTTAATGTTTATGCCATTATTATAGTTCTTTGCATTTCATAAGATAAGAGCATAATAGGAACAAGATCACTGAGAAATACACATTCACAAGAGACACATCATTTATCCTGGGAAACCCTCTAGGGGAAGAAAACCCAGCAAAATCTTCCTTATCATAAATAGCTTATACAATGTTCAAGAGATAACTCAAACCAATACAGAAAGTCCTCCCCAAGAGATGTGCCACTCTTCTTCTCCTCTCTCCAACTGGTAATTG
>ML802024.1:86515-128166 GCA_009831015.1 Picea engelmannii
CCAAGAAAAAATGACAGTTCACCTATCATAGACATTTCAAACTCAGACTCCATGGAAGAAGCAAACCATTGTACCAACGAATCCTTATTACATCCGAAGATGATGTCATCTACATAGACCAATACGATGAGCAGATCATTATCTTCTGTTTTGATATACAAATTGTTATCAACTATTCCTCTCTTGAACCCTTTGTCTTTGAGATATGTATCCAGTCTGTGATACTAGGCTCAAGGGGCTTGTTTTAACCCATATAAAGATTTCTTCAGCTTGCATACTAAGTCAGGATTATCAGATAGTTTGAAACCCTCTGGTTGTTCCATATAGACTTCTTCACTTAAATATCCATTTAGAAAAGATGACTTGACATCCATTTGATAGACTTTAAACCTTTTATGACAAGCATAGGCAAGAATCATTCTGATAGCTTCTAATATTTCTACAGGCGCAAATGTTTCATCAAAATCCAGTCCTTCTATCTGAGCATACTCTGTACAGACCAATCTTGCTTTGTTCCTGACAGCTTGTCCCTGCTCATTCAATTTATTCTTAAAGATCCATTTGGAGCCAATGGCATTTTTACCTTCAGGTCTATGAACCATCTCCCACGTATTGCTATTCTCAATCTGATCAAGTTCATCATTCATTGCTTTAACCCAATGGTCATCTTTGCTAGCTTCATTAAAATTATTGGGTTCCAGCATGGATATGAAATCTATATGTGATTGTTCGGTGTTTTTGATTAGCTTTCTCCTGGTTTGTACACCTTTGTCTTTTTCACCAATTATCTGACTTACATGATGATTCTTTTGAGTGATTTTGGAGGAGGAATTTGAAGTTGTCTACTAATTTGAGTCTGTCTGAGTATCTGTGTCTTCATCTGATTTAGAGTCTTCATTTTCTGATTCTTGGACCTGTTCATCTTCAGCTTTAGTTGTGTCTTCTGTAGAAGACTCATTATGACAATACAGTCAACCATTTTATGTAGCCTCTTATTATAGCATATGTATCCTTTGTTGTTTGTAGCATACCCTAAGAAGATACCTTCATCAACCCTGTCATCATATTTTCCAAGGTTCTCATCATTATTCTTTATGTAACATTTACTCCCAAAGACTTTGAAGTGTTTAATTGAAGCGGGTCTCCCATACCACAGTTCATAAGGTGTCTTGTCACTTTGTGGTCTGAGGTGGGATTTGTTAAGAACATGGATTGTTGTGTGTATTTCTTCTACCCAGTAGGTTTGACCAATGTTCTTCTCATTCATCATTGACCTAGCCATTTCCTGCATTGTTCTGTTTTGCCTCTCAACTACTCCATTTTGTTGTGGAGTTCTTGGGATGGTGTATTCTCTCTTAATCCCATCCTTATCATAGAATTCCTTGAAGTCACTTGACATAAATTCTCCTCCTTGGTCTGATCTTACTGCCTTTAACCTCTTGTCTATTTGAGTATCAGTTAAAGCCTTAAATATTTTAAAATTCTCAAAATCTTCATCTTTTTCCTTGAGAAAGGCAACCCAAGTAAGTCTGGAGTAATCATCAATAATCATTATGAAGTAGTTTTCTTTCCCTATACCTTCCTGTCTTGATGGTCCACATAAATCCATATGAACTAGTTGGAGTGGTTTCTCTGTTGAAGTAAAGATGTTGGACTTAAACTGTGTCCTGGTTAGCTTTCCTACTTGGCAGGGTTTACACATTGAATCTTGGGGATTTGATATTCTCGGAAGATCTTTTACTTCCTCGAGATTTTTGAGTTTGATTAAGTGGTCAAAGTTTAGATGTACAACTATCCTATGCCATAACCAACTTTCATCATGTTTTCTTAGATGACACTCTTCTCTATTTTCTTTCAACACATATACATTATTTTCTGTCCTTATGCCTTTGGCCACCACTTTTCCTGAGTTTACAGACTTTATCTTGCAGTCCTTGGACATGAACACCACTTCACATCCTCTGTCACACATTTGACTTACACTGAGAATATTATGTTTCAGTCCGTCTACAAATATAACATCTTGGGATTTTCCTTTTCCATTACTTAAACTCACCATCCCTTTACCCTTTATTTTACTTGGAGCATCATTTCCAAAGGTTACGTTTCCTGATTTGATTTCACTTAGAGATAGAAACTTACCTTTGTCTCCCACCATATGTTTGGAGCATCCACTGTCTATATACCAAGGGTTCATTTTTCTTTGAGATGACAACACTAATCCACACTTGTCACTTTCTTTCTTCATCCACACCTTGACATTTTCAGCAGGGAAATTCAAATCTGGTTCATAGTTCCTTAATTGACAGTCTACAGATTTATGTCCATAGTTATGGAAGAAGTAGCATTCAATCTCATTGTTCAATACGTCAAAATTATTGTTGCAACATTGTCTACTTATTGACTGTTGATTATTTCTTGACCTCCTTAATTGCATGTCTATAAACTTAATTTGGAAATTTGCAATCTATGAAGGTTTGTTACTTGGTTGTATCATTATTTGTTGTGGAAAGTATTTATTCCTTTAAAATCTTAATTGCTCATGACTAAGTCTTAAGGAACAATTTACAGCTTTGTCACCAAAGTTATAACAGTAGAAACAATAACCATAGAAAAATTCTTTGTACCTGGAAAATGGTTGTCTTCTTTGAGAAAATCGATTTCTTCCATGCTGATGACGTCTTTCAGTAGGGAGTGCACTATTTATTTGTTCTATAGATTCAGTCCTGGCACCTTTTTCTTTACTCATCTTGGGCGGTTGGTTATCTTCCTTTGTTTCTACAGTTTTGTTGTTGTCATTGGTTGCAGAATTGACAAACTTGATGGGTTCTTCGTTTCTTAGATTACCACTACTTGATCCCTCTTCATAACCCAAACCAGTTTTCAGCTTTGGATTCCTTTGCTGATTCAGAATGGTGGCTAATCCTTCTGAGGCTTTGATACTTGAAAGATTCTAATTATACAAGGCTTGAAACTTCTCCATCTCTTTCCTAGTTTTCACTACTTCTTGTTCTAAGGCTTCACATCTTGCCTTCTTTTCTGATAACTATCATTTCAGAATGTCTTTGATTTTCTTTTCCTCTTCTAATTCCACTTTTAGTAGGACAAGGTCTTGATTAGGTTCTTTACTATCTTTCTCGAACTATATCAACAATTGTCTTTGCTTTTTGTTCTTAATTCTTAGTCTGTCAATCTCTTCCAGTGCACTGATCAGTTCTCCTTCCATGTCAACCACAGATTCTTCTTCATTAGCATCACTTCTTGTGCTTTTATTATCATAATCCTCTTTGGCCATAAGTATGAAGTTATTTAGTTTATATTCAATAGAGGAGTCATTGTCTTCATCATCTGAAGGATCATCATCATTGTTTACGCCAAGACTTTTCTTCTTAAAGTTATTCTCTTTAAAGAAATTTTTGCGTTTGTGATTCTCCTCATCATCACATGTCTGATCCTTTCTTTTGTGGTGACATTTATTTGCAAAATGACCTATCCTACCATACTTGAAACATTTGAAAGTCATTTTACCTTTGTATTTGCATGATCCCTTCTTCGGTCTCTTCACAAATTTTGCTTCAATTTCATTGAGCTTATAATCCTCATTCTTGTCTTCCTTAAATGATGCGTCTATGGAGGTGGGTTTATCTTTAACTATTCTCATTTCATATGCAGTCAATGTTCCTAGAAGTTGATCAAACTCCAAGGTTTTTAGATAATTAAGTTCTTTTATAGAAGAGACCTTTAGATTGAACCTATCTGGGAGCGATCTCAAGATTTTCTGAACTAAAGAAGGTTCCTCAATTTTTTTACCAAGTGATTTCATTGCATTTACCATTTCTTCTACTCTTAGAAAGTATTTTCCAATGGTTTCATCTTCTTTCATCTTCATCCATTCAAATTATGTTCTATAGGTTTGAAGCTTGGTGTCCTTTACCTTTTCATTACCTTCATAACTGCTAATGAGTTTGTCCCACATTTCTTTTGCAGTTCCTAGGTGAATAGCTTTTACGAATTCTTCTTCTGCAAGCCCACTCAAGATAAAATTCATAGCCTTAGCGTTGAAGCTAAACTCTAGCTTTTCATCCTTATTAGCTAGTACAACTGGCTTTACATAACCAATATCTACCACATCCCAGACATCTGCACCTAAATCCTTTATGTAGGTTCTCATTCTAACTTTTCAGAAGAAAAAGTTTGTTCCATTGAACAAAGGGGCCTTATTGGTTGAATTTCCTTCATGGATTGACATGTTTAAGCTCTAGGATCTACCCTTAGATAAAAGGGGATGGATCTGATACCAAATGTTGGACAATTGAGAGGCGGGGGTGAATCAGTTGTAACCTTGCTTAAACAATTATACTTATTTTAAACTCTTTCCAAATCACTCAATGAAAATTACAATAATGCAGGAAAGTAAGAAATAAACCATTTATCATCATTCACAAATATGAGATACACAGAGACAAATATTTCCCGAGGAAACCCATAAAGGGTAAAAACCTCTTCTTCTTTATATGATAAGTAATCTGTACATTCTTTACATTATCATACATATGAGCACCAAATCATAATGAGGCTACAACTTCTATTTGCAAGCTGCTACTTGTTGAGAGCACCAACTCTCTGGATTCTCTAGCACCAACTAGAAGGAAGCACCAACTCCCTGGTTTCTCTAGAACCCACTAGAAGGAAGCACCAACTCCCTAAGTGTTCCAACACCAACTTCCAGTCACACAGGCACCAACTTGTATAACAGAGAACAATAGTTCTCCCTTGCACCACCCTACCACCCTGGTTTCTCTGGCTGCAACCAGATGGAAGATACAACTCTCTTTGTTCAATCACCCACTTGAACCTCTGAGGAAAACAATCCTCCCTAGCACCTCCCTACGACCCTGAAATATAAATCTTTTCTATTATGACTTATTATAGTGATATAAAGTTCTTCAATGGCTTACTGGTCTCATCACTGTTCTTCTACACTGCGTTGCTTTGTCTGCATCAGTGTCTTCTGCACACTCCTTGCGCTTTCTTTTCCTTTGCCTTTTATGCTCTCTGTGCTATGTCCCTTCAATGCACCATTCCCCTTCTATACATTTCTGTTGCTGCGCTCTGCATCCTTCTTCACACCTCCATCACACCCAACAACAACAACCATTTCTTCTTTGCTCAACATTCTTATAGTCTCTTTGCACCTTGTGCATGCAATCTGCTTCTTTCTCTTGCATCCTCTCCACCCCCAATCTCCTCCACATTGGGGTGTTTTCTCCACTTCACTCTTCCACAACTATCCCATCTCCTGTGTGCCACGTTGTCTCTCTTTTTTCTGCATCTCCTGCTCATTGTGAGTGCTCTACCTGATCATCATTGTAACTCTTCAACTTCTCTGGCAATTTTTCCCACGCATCCATCATCATTGGGTGTTATATCGATATTCCTCAGCTTCTCTAGTAGTTGATACTCTTCCTCTTCTCTGTCATAGACGAGCTCATCCTCTGGCAGAAACCATCATTTGTTTCTAGCAGTTATACTGTGAAGTGCAACAGTAGCTCGACGATCTTAGTCAAATTCATTTGCACCGTTGAATTGACTTCATTGAATCTTGTGTTCATTTCTCCATTTTTCACTTCGGCATTTCAGGATCCCTATGGTAAATATTTCGTTACTCTCCATGTCCCAATCCCTGAAACTCTGAAATGGAGCTTGTCTACACTAGCTCCTTCCTCCATCTTCTGTTGATGTGACCAATGGCTGTGACCATAGGCTGAGCCAAAATGTATTTTCGCATTTCGGAAATCCTGTTGTGTGGCATCTTGACTCTCCAAGTCGTGATCTTTGAAACTCCGAAAAAGGATCCTGCCGCTTCAAGCTTTTCTCTACATCTCTTCGACCATGTGACTACGAGAGGTGACCGAGTGCTTATCCATATAGTGCTTTCACAATTTCTCTTTTCGGCACTTCGACGTTCCTGTGGTGATGAGTTCTTGATGCTCCATGTCCCGGTATCCGAATCTCTAAAATGGAGCTTGGTTCCACTAGCTCCGATCATTTCAGAATTTCGCATTTCGACCTTTCACGATTTCGGATGTTGCGAATTCCTATTGTGAGTTCGAGAGGTTAGGGAACCCCGTTCCTTTGAATTTGCAGTCGGAAAAATGATGATCTGTCATCACATGTCCTATGGACCCAACGTTCCATATCTTGTCATGAATTCGACACTTCACGGGCCTTCCTTATGCCTGATTCAGGATTTCAGCGTTTCTCATTTTTCCACTTTGGGACTCTTGTGATGAAGAGTCTCATCACTTGAATCTTCCAACTCTCAGTATCCAAAGCTCCAAAATGGAGTCGGATCAATGGTCCACACTCTATATGATTCGACGGTCCAAATCTCTTCATGATTTTTCACATCACGATTTCGACATTCTTGATGTGAGAGTTCTTGAAAACTCCACCTCCCAGTCTACGAAACTCCGAAATGGAGTCAGCTCAACTTTTCGGCTTTTCGCACTTTGCAACTTCGGGATTCTTGTCATGAGAGTCCTTGACATCTCCAACTCCTGGTATCCGAACCTCTAGTATGGAGTCTTTGACATTTCACGATTTTTCATTTCGCGACTTCGGGACTCCTGTAGTAAGAGTTCTTGACATCCCGAACTCCTAGTATCGAAAATCGTGGTAGCCGAAACTCTGAAATGGAGTCTGATCAACGCTTCGATATTTCCTTTCGATCACTGTTGTTCTTCCTTGCTTGCCTGTCTACTGATCTTCCTTGTCTACCTATTTATCATCGTTGCTACTATTCTTTCCATCAATGACAAGCATTCTCTTCTTGTAAACATGCCAATAGGTTAGTTCCATCTATTGTGTGAGTGGTGTGTGTACCTGACCCATGAGGGAGGTTAGGTGGGGTTGTACTTCCCCCTTGGGAAGAATTTTTCCTCCCGTTTCTGTGTAAAGGAGAGCATGTGGATGGTTGACCTTGGGAAGTGGACCCAAGTAACGTGGAACCAAGCAAATCTTATCCCAATACAATATCACTCACAGGGGTGTGAGATGGTGGAGCCGATGAGTTGGAAAGACTAGGAACTCCCCCTAGAATAGGAGGGAGATTTAGCAAGCATATGGAACGACAGGGATTCTATGGGTCCCCTATGTGTCCAAATATAAAAGTGCATGTGTGCAAATGGTGATGAGAACAATAAATGAACTAGAGTCTTTGTTCATAATTTTTGGACCTTCACAATATATTTCACAATCGTATGTAATTAGAAGAGAATAATACATAAATCAATTGACAAAGAAACATACATGTGGGTAGGTAGTTTTTTTTCCACGTGGGAGAACAAAGAAACAAATGCTCATGTCCTAAAAAGATGTAATGTCCTTCCTTTCAAATAACACTGGACCTTCCAGTAGCACTCAATAGTGGGGTCTGAAGCCACTAGAAGAGGAAATAGTGAAGGATGAAATAATCAGTTTTAATGAGGGGTAGAGGGGGCATATCCCGAAAGAGCTGGCAATATTTCCCAATAGCCACAAAAAATTCGATCAAGGTGCAATTGCAACCCACAATTTCCACCTAGGTAGATGTCCCAAAATGTGGTCACTAGGTACCTCGGTCAAAGTGCGACATCTAGATTTTCGGCCTCAGAAATGGGCCATGGGATAGATCTCATCCAAGAGGTGGGTGCCTCAAGGGGGGAGGCACAAAACAACCGAATCTCGACCTTCGACTCTTCACTGGTATCTCCCTGCCTTATGGTGTAGGAACACTTGACTTGGAGGATTGAAAAGTTCCCTATTTGTCAACTTCTATTGTTTGAATATGTGAGAACCAAATAACGGGGAGTTATTTGGATGCCTATCCCTGAGATCCTACCTAGACTAAAAATTTTCTTTTGGCACCTCCCGTGGACGAAAACTTAGTGAGTTTTTAGAAATTTTTTAGATGTGGTTGTTTGAGAGATTGGGGGTGCGAACCAATCTTGTTTAAGTTAAGTGGGAGTGGATAGTCTCGTCAAGAAAAGGGTGAGGCCTTTTGGGATCCATTTAGAGGAAACCTACTTCTACCTCCATGATTCTAGATGAAACTATGTGAGTGAATAATGACTTTGTGTGTGAATAAGTGAAAGTGTGCCAAATTTTTAATAAGTTAGGTGTCACCTTGCTGCATGTGGACTTCATGTGGTCCTTACAACTCTTGATTACCTAATTTACTAAATGCCATTGGTACAACCTTGTGGAATTTTAAAGTCCCTGGAGGACTAGCATGTGGACATATGGGTCCTTACCAATCTTTTAAGTCCATAGTGTGATTTAATCTAATAAAGATTCAAAAACTATCCTAGATTGTGGACATGTGGGCATGTATGGGCCCATTACAAAACCTTTAAACTTCCCTAGTGATGTAATCTAAGAAATCAGATTCAAAACTATCCTATCCTTGTAGCATGTGGGCATGTATGGGCCCATTACAAAACCTTTAAACTTCCCTAGTGATGTAATCTAAGAAAGTAGATTCAAAAATATCCTATCTTTGTAGCATGTGGGCATGTATGGGACCTTACAAATTTAAGATGTGTTTGAAAAAGAAACTAAGAGGAGTCCCGAGGGGGCTGTTGTCCTCTCCTAAATATTTTGTCTTTAAGGGAGATGAAATCTTCCCTCAACCTTTTTTCTGATTCTCAAGATCGCTCTATGGTGAGAGAGAAGAGCATACTCAATGATTGAAATTCAATTTATGGTCCCAATGCAAGTGGTTATATATGTGATATAGAATGATTCCAACTTAACTTTAATCAAAGCAAGCCATCCATGTGGAAAAATGAAAGCATAAAGAGGATAAATATGAATTTTAACCCCCTAAGTGTCTACGTTTTGACTAACCCTTCATGTGGAGAGGGAATCTAAGTGTGGTGCATATTACAATTTGTATAGAATAAAGTTTAAGAAGGCTACGGGCCTTCAACATATCACAAAAACCCTTACAATGTTTGAATTTATAAACAGATGTGCGGGTCGCAGAGTAGACATAGGCACATGTGGCACCAATTAGAAACAACCTATTGGCACAGGTGCGCAGTAGGCACTGAGCAACACAGTGAGTTTGGCACACGTGCTCAGACGACATGCATGTGGGTTGAAAAACCCGTGCACTTTTTGTTACATGGATAGGAAGAAAATTTCGGATGAAATTATCTTAGCTCAACTCCAAATTCATCTTTTTGCAGACAGGCTTGGGCCGGTTATGTTTCTTGCAAGTTAAATAAACCAAAAAGAAGTGCTCAAACAACCCAAATGGGGAGTCGACAATCTATTGTATCATTTTCATCACCTATATGAGAAAAAGAAGGACACTTACAAGTCCAGTTTGGTTAGCTATACAAGACATAAGTGAATGCAAGAGTTAGAAACATCAAGCATAAGAAATAAATAAACAACTAAACTAAAAAAAATAAAAGAAACTAAACTAGAGTGCATAAGGATATTAGAATAAAATACAAACAACATTCATGCCACCAATGGATATATTGTATTAGTGGGAAAACACAAAATATAAAGGGAGACTTATGGGTCCCCTCTTCCTCCAAGGGAGGGCTCTTGAACCCCCAATGATTGATCTCTTCTTACAAATAGCAAACTAGAATGAAATGGTGAAGAAATCCAAAGCTCATTCACTCAAGAGGTGATGTGAATAGATCCATGAAATGATGATTATATGCTCCAATGAGGAAAGAGGTTCCTTGCAGGAGAATAGAGGCAGCATAAGAAAACAAATAGACTCTTGGAAATATAGTGCACCCATGGCCTCTTTTAATAGAAAATCTTTGAGGCATTATTCCACCAGTTTTTAGTGTGAATCAAGGAGCCATTTAGGACACCTCTAGGTCTTTGACCAGCTCCCCAATTGGATTCAGTTTAGATTTGAGGGTCAAATTGACTTGGGATCTGAACTAGAAGTGGGTGGGAGGCCGACCAAAATCATAAATGCACTGTTGTTAGGTGTGCGTGGTTTTTTGCATCCATAGTCATGCATCAGGTGCATGTGCGCTTTTCTGGTGTTTTTTGACTGGCACATGTGTGCACACTTCCTTTGTATTTGGAGAGCATGCTTATTTTATAACTGGTTGTATATTTTTGGGCCCTTTGGAAATGCATTTTTTGGGCCATGGATGAACTAACTGGTGTTTGGAGATGTTGGATTCCTGTAACCATTTGGGGATGAAATTTCAGTGATAACACTTGTCTTAGGCAGTAGTGATATAGACATCAAAGAGTGAGTTTGGGTTGTATTCTCAAGGTGTTTTTTGGCATGCCGGTATCCGAAATGATCAGAACCACCTAACTCAATTTTTATTCTAAAGATACACTTAATTGATTTTCCCAAGAGTTGGAGAGATGGTTTTCCAATAATAAATTTAGTCGCCTTAAAATGTTTCTTGAAAAGAACTGATATACTTTTATGTTGCGACAACACTTTTATTCAAGAATTTTCATATGTATGTGTGGAATGGAATAGGAATGGAGTTGTCACCATATTACTTTTAAAGGATGCAACAAGACAACAATAAATTACTTATAAAAAATGTGCAAAAATATTAGATTGTAAGACGGATCAGAAATAACAAGTAGCAGTTGTAAACCGATACTTGAATCACCTCAAAGATCTCACTTTGGAAGGTAAATGTTGCAAATATTTAAAGAAGTATTCAAGAGCTGCAAACATTGTGTGTGGCCCGAAAATAACTTCAACATTTACTGCATGACACTTTTCAAGTTGTAAAACAACTACACAAAACAAATCTAGTGAGATCTTTTCCAAAGATAGGCCAGTCTGAGATGGACCTACCACTTCAATAAGTTTAGAGTTGTTGATTGTCATATGGGTTGGATTCATTATCTACATTGATCAAAGCATTTCATTGAAGAAAATGTTGCTACATGAGATCAAAGTTTATTTCTATTTCTATAAATATATACATAGTATTGTTGGGTTTGCGTATGACGAAAAATATCTTTAATAATGGGAAGGTCGTTAAAAATTAGTCATATTTCTTTAAAGAAAAAAAAATTGAAAAAACTGAAATCCGATATATGGGAAAAGATACAAAATATATTATCATCTATGAACATAATCCAAGTGGTTCATGCCATATGGGATATAGATAGTTAAACTAAAACACGTTTACTACCAAAACTACTCACCAACGATTATAAAATATGCAGTAAGCAGCCAAGCCTCCTGGAGGAAAACATTTGAGAGAGGTATGGTTGGAGTGCAATGAGGTTTTATTCTTTGAATAATCATTCATCCTCTATACTTTTAGCAGAGATTGATGGAATTTTTGGCAGCAGGGAGTCTTTTGAAGCAACGAAGGGATGAAGAGATGATCTTTGTTGGTTCTCATAGGGTGAATGGTTTACTTGTCAGTTTGTTGTATTTAGGATTGATTTTATTCAACACTAATCAATTTCTAGTATGCAAGTTCTCACCTTGGGTAATCTCCACCATTGCTCCATTCCATTTTTGGGTCAACTTTCTTCTTCTTTCGTTCTTGGTCATTCTATTGTAACTTTTTTCTAGAATGACTAAAGGCTAAATACCTGGCCCAAGCCTACGCAGAGACTTGTAAATTCAAAAAATTCAAGAATTGTATGGGGACCATTTTTAAATAAAGATCAAAACATTTTAAGCTTTGAAATTGTTTGTTTATTTGTTTTATTTTAAATCTCATTTTTCTTCATCTTTTTCTTAATACAACACTTAATTTTTTTTTTTTAAATAAAATAAAAAAACTAATGAATTTATTACTTTTGTAAAATTATGTATATAAGTTTATTTCATTTTATTTTTATTAGCTAGTTTTAATATGTACAAACTTTTGTTTTTTTTCTTTACTTACTTTATCGTTTTATTTCTCTTATTATTTATTACATTTTAACTTTGAATAGAAAATTAAAAAAATATCACATCACTACAGTGTTACTATAATTATTTTTTGTAGTCTTTAAACTAATTTCTTGTTTAACATGCCTTTCTTTTAATTATTTCACTTTATCACTAACACATTTACATTAACTCTTGATTAGTTTTGTCTTAGCTTACTTTCTTACAAAATAAATACAAAAATATTATTAAGTTAGAGTTTTTCTTGTACATATTTTCTTTAGTTGTTTAATTTATTTTAAGTTTTTATTTAACTCTGTTATTCAACTTTATGAACTCATACACAGAAGCATAAAAATAATAAATCATAAAACGAATACAAATTAAATATTATAAAAAATAAAAAGCAAAAGGGAATTCATGCTTGGATTTTAGGATAGAGAAGATTTAGCTTAGAGTCTAATGTGTTTTCTTGTCGGGGCTCTTAACCTAGGGTGATATTCCCATATCTTCTCTCCTAGCCCCACAGTGTTAGAATATAGAAGATTGTGCTCGTTTTACCATTGGCGATACCCTCGTCACCCAACCACTGGCCGAAGCCACCCTCCGAGCACCTTGACCTTGACCGAGAAGAGAATCCTGGTAGCAATCCAATAGCCAAGAGAGGCTAATGCACAAAGCAAGAATAGAAACAAATCTAAACAAATAATACCACCCAGAAGCTAGTGCACCACTTTCCCAGCTCTCCCAGAAACTTGCACACCAAACTGCTGCTACCTGCAACTACCTGCGCAGATTTGGCTCTCTCTGTAACTGCTGAGATGATGAGTAATGAGAACTGGCACCCTGTATTTATAGTGAACTGGGCAGGCTAACTGGGGTCGACTTCTCCTTCTGGGTATCAATAAATTCATTTTAAATGTATTTGTCCAGCCAACAACTTGTCTAGGGTTTCCTTCAATTCTTTGCTTCCTTCCAGAGGATTCTAGTCTCTTCATAGGTCAGATTAGAGGTTAATACCTCCCAAAGATACCATAGTATTAACACTCCCTCCTAGCTAGGGAGGTATGGTCTTGAGCACAACAGACCATTCATCTGGTAGCAATACGAGCATCATCATTATTATCCAACTGGATAATCTCCTATGACAACTGGTACAATATCAATTGATAGAACACACCTGTGTCTATTCAGGTAGTACGCAACTACTAAAACCATGACACATAGTCACAAACAGTGGAACAAATCCACCACAGTAGTTTACATCTACTGTCATATATTCTTCATAACAAACATCTGATAACAACCTGCATAGAAACAATGTTATGATAAAACTAAATCATTTGGGCCAATCTTTCACTCACGTCTGTGAGATCTGAAAGAATACCTTCCCTCAGTATAAAATATCAAAAATGGGCTATCTTCCTCATTCTTCTCAAACAAGGAAGAAGGACTATTTATTATTTCTGAACCTGGACCATTTCTCACCCTGGGCCATTCTTCCTACACTAATTAAAGTGCACCCTGGACAAAATGTATAAACCCTAATAAATGTTTAGACCATTCCCCACCCTAGGCCATTCCTCCTACACTTATCAAAGTGCACCCTGGAGAGAATGTATAAACCCTAAGGAATGATTGTCCCTGATTGTTGAGCCTAGACTATTCCCCACCCTGGGCCATTCCTCTGACACTAAACAAAGTGTAACCTGAAGAGAATGAGGCTTCCCTAAGGAATAATTGTCTGGACCATTCTCCACCCTAGGCCATTCCTCCAACACTAAACAAAGTGTAACCTGGAGAGAATGAGTCTGCCCTAAGGAATGTCTGTCCTGCATCAACCTCCAAAACAGACCATTCTTCGAAACTGCTCACAACTTTGAACTTCAAAAGAATGACTGCCCGATGAGGCATACCATTCTACTTGAACACTACTCAGAGTGACTGCCAAGAAAAATGACTATCCTAGACCACTCCCCATGTTAACCACAATGGGAATTCGTTGTCTATGATACATCAACAATTAGGCTTCCCTCCCATGTTAACTACAATGGGAAGTTACTGTCCGTCAGAAATCTCAATCCACTTTCCGAACAAGAAAGCATCTATCTAATCTGGACTAATTTTCAATTATAAAAATAAATAATGTTTTTAGTGCTCCCACCTAACTGGAGAGTTATTTAAATCACAAAAAATAAATGTTTTTCAAGAATATTTTTCCGTACCTTCTCCTAGCCTGGAGAGTCTTCCCTTTTAGCTAAGGGAGTTATTTCCACGATCCCCATCTTCTCTCGAAAATATGCAAACTTGATTCTGGATAGAGGTTTTGTTAGGATATCTGTTGTCTGCTCATCAGTGGGGATATGCTCGAGCTTTACCTCTCCTTCTTGGACTTTATCTTGAATAAAGTAGTACTTGATCCCAATGTTCTTCGACCTTTCATGAAACACTAGATGCTCGGATAATCTTATACAACTATGATTATCACAATATATTATGGTCGATTCTGGAGTCTGATCAAATAAATCGGATATTAACTTCCTTATCCATATTGATTCTGTGCATTCTTCACAAGATGCCATATACTCTGCTTCTGCTGTACCGAGTGCGATAGACTTCATCTTCCTGCTGCCCCAAGATACATAGTGGAGCCCAAGATAAAACACATACCTGAAGTACTCTTTTTGTCTTCTGCACTTCCTTCCCAATTAGAGTCTCTGAATCCATGAAGTTGGATATCATTGGATGAAGTATATATCAAGCTATAGTTTATTGTCCCAAGAATATATATTAGAACATGCTTTGTAGCTATCCAATGCTCTTGTCTAGGTTCCACCTGGAACTAACTTAATGTATTTACAACAAAGCAAATATCTGGTCGAGTATTTACTAAATACATCAAAGATCCAATTAGCTGTCGATATAGAGATGGATCTACTAGATCAGAATCCGGGACTTTCACCTTTCTTATATCCGCATTCATAGGAGTGTCCATGGACTTACAGTCCATCATTCTAAAATTTTGAAGGATCTTTATTGCGTATTTTCCTTGTCCAAGGAATACTTCACCATGCTTCTGCCATACTTCTAGTCCTAAGTAATAGTGCATGAGACCTAGATCTTTGATATCAAATCTAGAGGCTAAATCCTTCTTGCACTGGATGATTAGAGATTCTTCACCTGTTATGAATAAATCATCAACATATAATAGTATAATCACAGGTGCGTTATCCATGAATTTGTAGTAAAGGTTTGGATCTGCATGACTCTTGGAGAAACCAAGTCTTGTTAGATAGTTGTCCATTCTAGCGTACCAAGCCCTTGGAGCTTGCTTGAGTCCATATAGAGCTTTCTTCAATCTGCAAACGTGAGTGTCTATGGAATGTACCTCAAATCCTTAAGGTTGTTCAATATACACTTCTTCTTCAATAGCTCCATTGAGGAAGGTCATCTTTACATCGATCTGGTGTAGATTCCATCCCATGGAGGCGGCAAGAGATATGATAGCTATGATGGAGGTATACCTTGCCACCGAACCAAAGTTTTCATCATAATATTCTCCCTCCTTCTGGGAGAACCCTCTGGCCACGCATCTTGCCTTGTATTTATCCACGCTTCTGTCTGCTGCATGTTTGATCTTGTATACCCATTTTGAGGTTACCATTGATTTTTCTTTAGGTCTGGGTACAATTTCACATACTTCATTTTTCATAATGGACTGATGTTCTTTTGCCATAGCTTCTTTCCATTTTCCCTTCTGTACTACTTCTTCAAATGTAGTAGGTTCCTCCTCTAGAAGCTTCTTCATGTATGTTGCATAGCTTGAGAATCTTTTTGGTCTGTTACTCTTCCTGGATGTTCCTTCTGGAACCTTGATTCTTTCTGCGTCTTGTAATGTGGCTTCAATCTAAGTTGGTCACTTCTTGGTATTAGGTACAATAACTGAATCATTGTTTTCACATGGCTCCATAGGATGATCAGGTTGATCCTTTTCGTCATTTTCATTTTCTGTGTTTTCTTCATTAGGTTCTTCAACCTCTTCTCCTTCGATAATTTCTTCGATGGATTTTCTGAAGGCCATCCTTTCATTGAATGTTACATCTCTGCTAACTTTGATTTTGTGTTGTTCTAGAATATATATTCTATAGGATTTTTATGAGTCACTATATCCCATGAATATTCCCTTCCTTCCCGAGGGTTCTAGTTTATTCCTTTTATCTTTGGGAATATGAGAGTAAACTGGACATCCAAATATTCTTAGATTTTCTACATTAGGTTTCTTACCTGAGAATGATTCTTCTGGTGTCATGTCCTTCAATATGCGATGAGGTCTTCTGTTCTGTACACATATTTTCATCATTGCTGCTTCTCCCCATAGAAACATGGATAGACCTTGATCGTTCAATAAGGATTTTATTGTTTCTTTGATAGATCTGTTCTTTCTTTCTCCTACACCATTTTGTTGAGGATTATGAGGAACATTCAGCTCCCTCCTAATCCCTGTTGGTTTGTAGAATGCAACGAAATCCTTCGAGGTTTATTCTCCTCGATTATCTGATCTTAATGTCTTGATCTTCTTGCTCATAAGGTTTTCTATTTCTTCTTTGAATTCTTGGAATTTGTTGAATACTTCGTCTTTTAATTTCAGTAGGTACAACCATGTCTTTCTTGAATAGTCATCTATGAAGATTACGTAGTAGAGAGATCCTCCTAGAAATCTGACTGGCATTGGTCTACAAACATCGGAGTGTATTGGATCTAGGATTTCCTTGGATATGTTATTGCTTCTTGGAAATGGTCTCTTGATATTCTTCCCAAGGGCACATCCCTTGCAGATTCCTTCATGTGTAGATTTCAATTCTGGTATTCCTTCAACCATTTTTCTGATGAAAGGTAATGCTTGATAATTGATATGAGTGTACCTTCTATTCCAAAGTTCATTAGGGTTGACTTCGTCATGTACTAGAGATTCTTCATTTCATTCTAGTAGTCTATACAGATTTCCTTCACGACTTCCAATAACCCTAGCATCTTCTATGCTGGAATTCTTATGCCATGATAACACCTTTCCATCCATGAAGGCTATTCTACTTCCTTTGTCTTATAAACATGATATTGATACAAGATTATTTTCTAAACTAGGTACATATAGAACATTACTTAAGTGAACATGATTACCTGATTCCAATTTGATGGAGGCTTGTCCAAATCCTTCGATGGGGTAAGTACTTTTGTCTCCAAGCTCTTGTTTGTACGATGTCTTTCTCTCATTTAGATTTGAGAGTCTGGCTTGATCTCCCATCACGTGTCTGGAATATCCACTGTCGATTATCCACATATCATCTTCAATTGTCCCGGTGAGTGTTGAGTAGTGTAAGAGACTGATTGTTTCACACATATCTTCGGTTGACTGGTAACTAGTCATGCCTTGATCGAAAGATTCAACTTCATCATTTCTGTCTTATGAGAGAGCCAAGAGGTGTGCTGAGTTAGGGTGCATATGAATATATTCTCCTTGAGTGAGATGCTCCATCACAAGTTGTCAGATCTGAGAATTAGGGTTTCTACAACTGCTTCTACTAGTAACCCTAGCTGCAGTGCTTTTGGAAGATGCTCCTGCCAGTAACCCTAGCGACAGTTCCTCAATGAGCTCAATAAATAGAAGTTATGCTTCCTTCTAGCGTTTTAGGCTGACTGAAGGGTGTGTGGGCCCATAACCTGTTAGAATATAGAATATTGTGCTCATTTTACCATTGACAATACCCTCGTCACCCAACCATTGGACGAAGCCACCCTCTGAGCACCTTGACCTTGACTGAGAAGAGAATCCTGGTAGCAATCGAATAGACAAGAGAGGCTAATGCACCAAGAAATAATAGAAACAAATATGAACATATAATCCCACCCAGAAGCTATCGCACCACTTTCCCAGCTCTCCCAGAAACTTGCACAACAAATTGTTGCTGCCTACAACTGCCTGTGCAAATTTGGCTCTCTCTGCAACTGCTGAGATGATGAATAATGAGAACTAGCACCCTGTATTTATAGTGAACTGGGCAGGCTAACTGGGGCCAAATTCTCCTTCTGGGTATCAATAAATTCATTTTAATGCACTTGTCCAACCGACAACTTGTCTAGGGTTTCCTTCAATTCTTTGCTTCCTTCCGGAGGATTCTAGTCTCGTCATAGGTCACATTAGAGGTTCATACCTCCTGAAGCTACCATAATATTAACACACAGGAGGTCGAGATATTGGTGTTGGAGAATATTTATTCCCTTGTCATAAGCACATAGGTTCTTGGAGCCTCAAAGGGAGGTCTTCATCCCCTGTGGAGCCATTTTTATCACATGAAATGTACTAAAAGTCACCCTTATTTTTATTTTTACTTTGTCTAAGTTTTGTTATGGTTACATCTAGCCTTTGAATACTAGGTGATAGGTCTTGGTCATTAGGGTTATTTCATAAGTCAAAAAATGGGCTCATTCAAGTATTTTCCTAGCATATTCAAGTATTTTTCCGAGTCATACATGAAGGAAATGGTGATATGGTCAAGTTAGTGTGGTCTCATGATCATCATGGTTTTGTCATCATTGATAAAAAAAAAACAAGTTACAAAGGTCACTTCATCATGTTTTAGGTGCTAGCGGGAATATTTTTATGTGTAATGCGTCAATCATTTCTTATTTACCCGAATTCATACCCGTATTGGCCATTAAGTAATGAAAACCCAATTCGCTCTAGAAGTTCTTAAATTTTCGCAACACATTTTTGTCATCTGTCAAATCATTATAGAATTATCCTGTTATCTTGTTAGATTGATAATGGCCAACCTAGCACATGAAAGTTTGTGGTGTCCTTTCTTTCATAGGTAGTTATAGTGGCCAATCATCAAAACATGTTGGAGATCTTACCTTGATCATCAACCGTTTGAAATTTCCCTCGCTGCAAAAGTCGCTTTCGCTACCAAAACCTTGTCACCAGCCAAACCTCGTCATTTTCCCTTCATATCGACATTTTCCACCTATATCTTAGTCCTATGTTCATTCTATTAACATATTTCTTCCTCAGCTTCCATTACCAATAAATTTTCCGCTCCACTATAGTGAATTTTATTCATTGCAGAAAACCTAAATTCGCTGCAGAAACCCTGTGATCACTGGTAAAGCTCATTTCTCAAGTAAATTGCTATACCCTTGTATATTTAATATGTGACTGAAATTTCATTCAGGTTTACATATTATTACTTCCTTGGTCACAACTATGGATCATGATAAACAAAAGAAGAAGACAAATAAAGGGGGTGAAATTTTCGGGTTTGAACCTCAAGGGTTATAGTTGATAGATTCGAACCCAGTGATCAGAGAATATCTTGAGAAGGATGAATGCATCAGATTTTGTGAGAAGCTTCAGATGTCACATGGAGGTGACAAAATAGGTTTCTTTAAATTATGATGGGCTTAAAACCAGATTTGGACCATTGGAGATTATGGTTTCAGAGAACACCATAGTTGCAGCCACATAAATCCCAATGCAAGGTGGAAAATGGTTTAAGGGAATGCATTTAGATTCATCTTTTTGAAATGATTATATCAATTCTGAGTACCAGAATGAGAATTTCTCTAAACGGGTGCCAAGGAGCTGCATGCCGGAGAATTTTGACAAGTTTTTGAGGGTGATCTAGAGGTATTTCACTTGTGAAGGGAGATGGAATATGGTTTTCTAGAATGATATCATGTTTCTTATGCATTTCATAGGTAAGGAAACCATTAACTTACCTTTTTTAGTTGTACATAATCTTAGGCAAGATGGAAGATAAGGTTAATGACAAGTCTAATCATATTGAGCACAATATTTTCCATTTTGGTCTAATAAAGATTTTAGTCCTAGAGGAAATGAAGAAAACAAATAAATAATGGGACTCTTTTATATATTCCATAGGGTTTGGTCAAAAAATTTATGGCACTCCTAAAACCAACAAAAACACCCTTGTGTCAAGTGAAAATATAGTGCAAGCAAGTTCTAGCAGACCTAAGAAAACAAAGAAAAAGGATAAAGAATAGATCCCTGCTATAATTGAGACCCCTGAAGCTTCAATTGAAACCATATGAAGCAAATATTCCAAAGAAAAGGAGAAAGGAAAAAGACCCTTAGAGCATGGCATGAGGAACATTGAAACTGTCACAAAAACCCATGACAGTAGAAGGGTCAAGGAAAAGAGAAGAAATCTTGAACTGATCTCTGAGGAAGTAAAATTGGTAAAACCCAGGAAACCTCTTTCAAGATTAGTTGCAAAAGAAAGGGCCCCTTTGGAGGAAGAAATCAAGGAGGAATATATTCATCATGGGGATGAATACGTTGCAAAAATCAAAGTCAATCCAAGTAGTAAAGTAAGATTCATCCCAGAAGTAGTTATGCAAGACATACTTCATAGGCCTAGAACTAGATCTGCAGTCATAAGTCTAGCATACAGTGAGGAGGCTAGATGTTGTGTCCCTTTCATCACCGAAATGAACAAAATAAGGACGATTACAAGTCCAGTTGGGTTATCTAGACAAGACAACAGTGAATGCAAGAGTTAGAAACATCAAGCATTATAAATAAACAAACAACTAAGCTAATAATAATAAAAGAAACTAAACTAGAGTGCATAAGGGAAATAGAACAAATAAAACAAACAACATTTATGCCACCGATGGATAATTAGTATTAGTGGGAAAACACCAAAGAGAAAGGGAGACCTATGGGTCCCCTCTTCCTCCAAGGGAGGGATATTTAACCCCCAAAGATTGAGCTCTTCTTACAAATAAAAAACTTGAAGGAAATGTTGAAGAAATCCAAATCTCATTCACTCAAGAGGTGATATGAATGGATAAATGAGATGGTGCTTGTATGCTCTAATGAGGAAAGAGGTTCCTCTCAGAGAATATAGGCAGGATAATAATACAAATGAATTCCTTGAAAATATAGTGCACCCATGGCCTCTTTTTATAGAAAAGATTTGAGGCATTTATTCAACCAGTCTTTAGTGTGAATAAGGGGATTTTTAGGGAACCCTTAGGTCTTTGACCAACCCCCCACTCGGATTCAACTTGGATTTGGGTGTCAAATCGACTTGGGAGATGAACCAAAAGTGGGTGGAAGGCCGACCAAAATCATAAATGCGTTGTTTTGAGGTGTGCACAGATTTTTGCATCCATAGTCGTGCATCGGGCGCATATGTGCTTTTTCGGCATTATTCGATTATCACACATGCGTGCGCTGCCTTTGTATCCTTAGAACATGCTGATTTTTTAACCAGTTGTATAGTTTTGTGCCCTTTGGAAATGAATTTTCTAGGCCATGGATGAACTAATGGGTGTTTGAATATGCTAGATTCCTGTAACCATTTGCGGATGAAATTCCAGTGATAACATATGCCCCCTGATGTGTGAGGTTAGGAGCATACACATAGCCAGAATACATCAATGTTTATTCTACTAAGAGTACTGTTGTAAGAAAGAGTGTTGAGGGGAAATTCAAGAGCAACCCATTGGAGGGAGAGGGGAATCGGTCGGACCCAAACCCGTCGCAAGGTGTGAAAAAATAAAACTATGTACAAACGAGGTGGGCATGCCCCATGCTTGTGTCATGTGACTAAAAAACGTGTAATACAATAACTGAAGCTGTGTGTTGGTGTAGACGACTGTAGCTCCCTCGGGGGCATGTTGATAATAGCAGAGGACAATTATTATGGTGAACAAACTCTGAAAAGAGGTGAGGACACCTGTAAGAAGTGTCAATGATACACATGCATTGATAGCCTATCAATTTCCATAGGTCTATGGTAAATATAAAAAACAACTGCAATAGTCGTAAAGTAAGACCCAACACAACATGATAAAGTGTTGAAGTCAAATGTTGTGGGGGTCAACGAAAATAGAGAGCAATTATGGTTATTTCTGTTCCACCTGAGAAACCTCATTGTAAAGGTAATGAGAATCAAGATACTGTCGCCCTTCTGGAAACTGTGTTGATGTCGACAGGAAAGGAGACACGACTCCAAGAAACAAAGGGATTCATGAAATCCACATGATAAGATCAGGGACTGAGGAGATACATGGAAGAAGTCAATATGTAGTGAGACTCAAGACTTCCCTTGGTTGGGGATATTTTTGAAGGATAAGTGGCAACAACCATGGAACTGAATCTAGCGTCAGAGGGAGGACTAGACTAGGGTTAAATTGTGCCAGAGACGTGACAAAGAAGACAAACTCAGAGATAGGGGGTAAATGGACTGTGGGATACTCAGGGTTTATGGATGATGTCAACAGGAGGAGAATATAATGAATTCCCCAACCAAGGGAGACATGGGTTTCTTTTTCCGGAAAAGGAAGGTTGCCAAAGGTGATGACAAAAAACTATGTAATGGCTGGAAACAAAGTCTTTGTACAATTACCAAATAAATAAAGAATAATTGGGGATGAGCGTATAGATATAGAAATGGGTGCCCCAGTGCAATATGGCTTGGCCTATGAGGGCACAAGTTGCGTGGAAAATAGGTGGAGGGTGGGGGCCCCATAGGTGGGTTTCTGTATTAGGTAAAATGAATGGAGAACAATCTACAGATGGGATAGATGATGGTGGATGAGATGGAGGGCTAATGATACTACAGAGGTGCAGTCAAAATGAGAATCGTGATGAGATTACTCGGGAGTCCATTATGGGGAAGTTAGCAAAATGAGGAGAAGGAACATGCGAATAATTATCGAGAATGCAAAGACTATGAGGACTCCTAGCCCTAGGGGGTGAAGGTAGCATGAGTATCAAAGTATCAAGGGGGACTATGAATGGGAAAAATCATGTGGGGAAGAGTGCTACCGGGTGACAGTATTGAAATGCAGCGGAGGTTTGAGTACTGCAGAGCCGGATGGGGGGACCTTAGAGGCAATTGATATTCAGAGGGTGTGACTAGAAGATGCAATTGATATTCAGAGGGAATGATTACATGCCAGTAGAAATCATACACCTAAAAGGGTCGTGACAATTTTTGGTGACCAAGTACCTGCACACATGAAAACCAAATACCCAATGTGAACAATATCTGAAGATAAAGAACATATAATGGTTATTTGATAATTTTGAACATAAGTATGCGTACCTGGGCGTTATGTGAGAAAAATTCTCCCCAAGGGCCAACGATGGATGGTGGCCTAGGGAATTTGACTGTGTAGGTGGTGGGATCCTGGTCCAGTGGCTGAAGACAGATAAAAAAACAGACGCTCGGAGCTCCCGGAATTGAGTATGGAAGTTTGGGAAAAGGGACTATATATAGCTATAGTGCCCACATTGCCACCTCATTTGTACCTTCTGCCAGTGTGATTGGACAAGAGATTTTGAGGAGAGATTTGGAGATTCCAGGAGATTAAGCCAGCCAATTTGGGATCAACAATTTTCAAGTTAGTGGCTGTATCCTTCTGCACAATAGCTACGGGTTCTTTTTTGGGTGGAGTTGGTACAGATGGTTGTACAAGGGGGTTTTGTGAGGATGTGCTCCCCAGTGAGCAGAAGATCGAGTGTTTCACACGCACGAGTGCACGGTTGTAATTTGGAGAGCCACGCATGGGGGAACCCAAATGGGGAAAACAGGTGCGCATGGGATGCGTGGCTGTGAAAAGCACAACATCACATCCATGCGCAACTATGTTCCTGACAGTTGCGCATGTGTGTGCAATTGTGGAGCGAACAAGTGCGCTAGGGTGTGTGTCTATTGATGTGATAGGGGCACATGGGTGCACCCCTGTATTGCCAAAATTCACGCATGAGTGAGTGACTTTGGGGTGAACAGGCGCATATATGTGCACGCCTGTGGGGAAAAAAGCCGTGCCTTTGAGGCAAAGTTGAAGGGTGTAAAAACTAATCTTTTTTGGAGATTTTATGCTTTTATGAGTTGTGATGGTTGATCAAATCTTGTATCTGTGGATGCAGGAGACCAGTCAATGATGCCGATCTGATGGAGGGAGAGGGACTTGGCACGCCTAAGAGAGGTAGTGAGAGATGAGGAGCCAACAATACGTGGTGCTTTGGCAACTTATGGATTGCTATAGTTTTTTGAGTTCTCACTAGTGAGGGCACATGAGTACTTGCTGTAGTTCCTGATTTCAATGTGGATTCTGGAGCTGCAATGTTTTATTGTTCGCGGTGAGAACCTAACATTCTATATTGTAGAGGATGTATACTTTTTGACTGGGGTCCCTTTTTGGGGGACCCTACTACCTGCCGAGCCCGTGGTACCCGGGGATGGGAAGTTAACTGTCCTAGCCTGGACTTATTGTTCGTGAGAGGAATACATGTCTGGCTCTGTGGTGAGGATTGGGGAGATGGATGCCCTGGTGCATCAGTGTGTTGCATCGATGATTGTGAGAGTGTATGGATCTATCGCTACTTAGCAGATCAGTGGGGGTCAGTTGAGGATTATGCAAAGGGAACTGGGGGGTGAATTTTTTTCCCGGGGCTTGATGTTGCACACCAAGATGGTGGGGTAGCTTGACAAGTGTCGAGCTTCTAACTCGAGGGAGTTTTCCTTTGGGTCCATCTTGGTAGCATGGTTTTTGGAGAGGGTTCCCATGTTGCACCCGAGAGTTTTATTAGACACCCTGGGTATGCGAGATCCGTGACTGAGGTGGTGGGCGAAGATTCTAGTTCGCCATGGTGTGGGGGAGGGTGGCCATTATTTTAGGGCTGAGGATGCATGGGTGTGGAGTCAGATGCCATATATCATACTCTAGTTTCCATATAGTGGGGTGGATTTCTGAGATCACCGAGAGATGGTGCTTCCCTCGGGAGAGGTGTTCGACCGCAAAGGTATGTGGAATTATTTGATGTTGTGATTTATATATAGTATAACATGTTCTTGATGTATAGATGGATGTTGATGCTATAATTTTTTTTTTGTGTGTGTAGATGTCGGACCTCATGGAAGGGAGGTTGAGCTAGTCAGAGTGCTAGCGCATTAGGGGCCAGTGAGATCACCACGGGGAGAGCCACGGGTCGGGGAGAGATGGCGGTGGGATGGGGGTGGTGTGAGGCTGGCTGATGATGAGAGGGTGGGAAAGAGATGCAGTTTTGATGACCATGGTGTAGGGCCTTCTCATGTTCCTCCAACGGGGGCCGGGGGAGAGTTCGAGGATATTTGTCGCTGCTTGGAGGTGGTACTACAGGTAGTTCTTAAGGGCATGTGGTCGCTTATTTAGGATGAGGGAATCCTAGAGAAGTGTGTGGACCTTACGATGGAGTGGCGGACCATGATGCATAGAGCAACTGTAGCGGGTGCGAATATGACCGAGCGACTACCCCCAGGACCTGAGGGCCTCCTAGTTGGTGGGGCACCTCCTCTCGAGAGAGGACCAGGTGGTGGAGCTTTAGAGGCACCATGAGTGCCCCTGTATAGTTTTTTTTGTATAGGCTTGTGAGCCCATTTTGTATATGGTGTTGGGACACAGATTTTGTATTTATAGGGGTGAGGTGGTTAACCTACCTACGAATGTTGTATATGTACTATTGTTTTGTAAACATTGATGGAACATTTGAACGATATATTTATATATATATATATATATATATATATATATATATATATATGGATATACATTTTGGGATATTTGTGATGTTCACATGTGTTGATGTTTTTTGGTTATGATTTCTAATTTATATGTTGTGACAGACTTTTGATGAGTTATGTATGTGTAATGGTAACTTGATGGGATAAATGCCAATCTAACACTAGGTTAGCCATATTATCTGCTATTTGATTAAATTTCCTTGGAATATGTGTAAATATGATTGAATCAAAATGTCGATATAAAATTCTAACTTCCAGGTATTGCGAAAGAGGCATGGATTGCGTACATGGTAGACATTATTGCGCTGGAGGACGATGAGTTGGGAATCTAGTAAGACGCTAAGCTAAAAAATATGGTGGCTACTAACCTCAACAAGGAGGCCAATGATGACTATTTATTCTTCTTAGTAGTTGGTAGCTGAGCCCAAGAATATGCCATTGGAGTGGAGTAGTTCATGCAAGGGGTATATAGGGACCAAGCGGCTGAAGCGAGATTTTGTGTCCAACAACTAGCTCCATCAGTGTAACTGATGTGGAAGGCCAATGGAGGAGGAATATGTCAATAACAAAAATGATATATTAGACACAAGATATGGAGGAAAAACAAAACTAAAAACTCTACAAAAAAGACAAAGCCAAGTGTAACATGGCTATGCTCAGGAATAAAATTTCTTTAAGTACAACCCGTTGACGGGTTCTTTGAGGGGGCGGCCTTCAGGTGAGGCCAAGATGTATGCACCTTTAGTGAGGAAATGTTGGATGATGTAAGGTCTATGAAATAATGACTCAAACTTTCCATGTCCGAAGGTATCGTGTGGGATATCGTAAGCAAGGATGAGGTCACCTTCATTGAATGATCGAAGTTTGACATGGCGATCAAAGGTGGACTTCAACCATTTTTTGGCTGCTTCATTGTTCTGTAATGAAGACCAACGGTCTTCATCCAATGACTTTAAGTTCAACAAATGTTGCTCCATTGGAGAAGTGTCAGGTAATAGCTCAATAATGGTGCGTAATGTGGGGATTTCTCATTCGATTGGGAGAGTGGCCTCGACCCCACGGAAAAGATGAAATGGTGTCAAACTAGTGGCAGTTTTAACTGTCATGCGATTATCCCACAGTGCAGAAAAAAACATATGATACCAATTGGTCTTATGTTTGTTAACCATGTGCTGCAACATGGTTTTGAGGACCTTGTTGACCGCCTATACTTGTCCGTTGGACTGAGGGTAGTATGGGGAGGTGAACTCGTGGGAGAAGCCTAACTTGGAGGGGAGTTTGACAAAAATTTAATTCTCGAAGTGCTTCCCATGATCGGAGACTAGCTGTAGGGGGACTCCAAATTGGGAGATGACGTGGTTGAAGAAAAAACATGCTGCAGTGTTAGCGGTGTTGTTGAAGGTAGGCATGGCTTCAACCCATTTGGTGAAATAATCGACTTCCATGACGATGTATTTGTGTCCATTTCTAGATGGAGGGTTGAAATTCATGAAGTCTATGACCCATTTGCAAAAGGGGGCGACAGTAATGACTTGGTGGAGAAGAGCAGGTGGTGCTCTCACTTTGTTGGCATATAGATGACATTTGTCACATCGCTTCACAACGTGGATGCAATCGTGAAATAATGTGGGCCAAAAATAGCCTACTTGAATGATTTTGTGGGTGGTGGACATCCCTGAGAGGTGTCTACTATAGGCGTCGTTGTGGCAGTCATTCAAGACTCTGTCGGCTTCGTCAATAGTCAAACATCGACGAAGTATGGTGTCAACCCCTTGTCGATATAAGATATCGCCAATAGGGAGGTAGTAAGGGGCTTGGTGCTGAATACATCGACGATAGTCCCTGGAGAGGTGGTCTCCGAACTTCTGTGTTCGGATATAGACGAGGAGATCATCGTACCAAGGATCATCCGAGGGGATGTAATAGAGATTCTCGTCGGGGAAGTCAGTATTGAAGGGAGAGCTAGTAGTATTGGAAGGAAATGTTGTAATGAGTTCGACGAGGATGAGGGATTTCTTTCTCTTGGGTGTTGAAAATTTGAGGTTGTACTCCTGAAGGATGATGATCCATTGGAAAAATTTTCCATTAATTTTCTGATGACTAAGAAACTATTGCATTGGGTTGGAATCTGCTACAACCTAGGTAGTTCGAAGCAGGATGTAATGGCACAGTTTCTAGACTACGAGGACAAATGAATCGACGTGTTTCTCTTCGTGATTGTATTTCAAGGGTGGACCTGAAAGGTTTTTACTAACATAGCAAATGACATGCTCCTGGTCGTCATCCCCTAATTGGATGAGAACTCCTGCTACAGAGATGGATGAGGCCTATAAGTAGAGGATATAGTCGCAGTCATGGTTGGGTGCACTAATCAATGGGGCATTGAAGAGGGCCTCTTTGAGATCATCAAAAGTGGTTTGGGCATGTTCATTCCATTGGAATGGGATACCATGATGTAAGAGGTGAAGGAAACCATGTTCCCGAGTGGCATAATCAGGGACAAAGAAGCATACAAAGTTATCTTTTCCTTGTAATCTTTGCAGCTGGTGTAAATTCTGAGGGGGGGGGGGATTTTCGTGATGGCTTGGACCTTGAGGGGGTCTACTGTGATGTCGTGTTGGGAGAGGAACCCAAGGAGGTGTCCAACTGTGACACATAATACACACTTGAGGGGATTCAAGTGGATATTGTATTGATGACACCTATGAAAGACAATGCATAAGTCATCAAGGTAATGAGTGTGTTTCTTGGATCGAGCGGTGAGATCGTCCAAGTAGGTGAGAATGATTTGAGCCGGATCATGAAAAATGTATGTCCTGACGTATTGAAAAGTGGCTCTAGCATTTTTGAGGCCAAAAGGCATGACACCATAGGATAAAGTACCCCAAGGGGTAGTGAATGCGATTTTGTATTGATTGGCTTGGTGAATGTGAATTTGGTTGTAGCCAGAGAAACCATCCATGAAGGATAAAGCCTCGTGGCCAACACAATCATCGATAATTTGGTCGATGAAGGGCATTGGAAAATTGTCTTTGGGACAAGCATGATTAAGATCGCGAAAGTCCATACAGATGCGGATAGTGCCCTATTTTTTATTAACGGGGATGGGGTTGGAGACCCATGATGTATATGCGAAGGGGTATATGAACCCTACAATGCATAATTTTTCAATCTCAACTTTGATGGATGCCTCTTTGGATGGGTGTAATGGACGCTTATTTAGTCGTACAGGTGTGATATCATGCCATGTGTCTATACGATGTTCAACAATAGAGGGATCAAGGCCAGACATATCTGTGTATGACCAGGAAAAAATGTCCCAGTATTCCTGGAAGACAGATTTGTAAGCGATGAGTTCTTCAGGAGAGCATGGGGTGCCAATGGTGATTTCCTCTATGATCCCAGGTTTGATGGAAATATTAATTTTGACGGTGCGGGAAATGTTGGCCATATTGCCTTCTTCAAAAGCATCGGGGGCATGGATAGGGTTATTGAACTAATATATATGCCCCGAGGGGAGAAAATATTTGGTTTTGATTGCATATATGGGGCTTTGTTTGGGAGGTGCAAAGGCTTCTTATGAAAGAAAGAGTGCTTTGTGATGGAGTGGATCCCATGGGAAATCGAGGGAAGTTAATTCCTCGAGGATTTCTTTGTCGTAGTGGAACTGTCGAGAATATAGTGGATCCAGTGGAATAATATTGGTTACTATCACTGTGTTGTTATCTTCTGGTGAAGAGGTAGGGGGAATGATGAAAGGGGGTTGTGCAGGTTCACTCGACATAAACCAAATATCCAGATACTATAGGTTAAAAATGGTAGTCAGGCGTAAAATTTCCGTGGGGAAATGAACTGGAGAATTAGGGGGATTTGGGGGAAAATCCTCATATAAACTATCCAGGAACCATGGGGGATTTTGGAGTGCCTTAGGTTCAGGAAAGAATATATGAACAACATTAGGTGATGGAGTAGGGGTAATTATAGGTTCTACTGGCAGTGGGGGGTGGGTGTAGGATTTTGAATAAGGGCCATTTGGCGATGCCTGTATTCAATAATCATGGGACACTAGTGGGTGAAAGGGTCTAGTGATTCACACAGAGAGAAAGGACATATCATCCATTCGTTGATGGAGGTTGTGACATAGTGGATGTCAGTGACATATGTGTGAGATGATGCAGATGGGATGGGTTCTTGTTGAAATCTCTTGCGTACGGCTGCTAGTGTTTGTTGAAATTGAGGTAGCGTAGGGAAATGGTGGGTGTAATTGCCATATTCTGAACAAATGGCACATGCAAATTTGGTCTATAGGTATTTTCCTCCTGTATAGGATGTAATGGTAGAATTAGGTGAACTGGATGAACTGAAGGGCTGGGTCGTTGCACAAGGGAGTTGAATTAAATTGCACAACTTGGGGAGAGACGGACATTTATTAGTGGGGTGTCCATCTTTCTCGCATAGTGTGCAAGGAGGATGAACTCGTGGTGGAAGTGGAGTGGCGAGCTCCTTCTTCTTCTGTCTACCCCTAGTTGTAGCATTGGTTCTAGTGAGTGGGGGTGTGGGTGGCGTGGTGTGGGTAATTATTGGAATCTGCATTAGGATTCCTTCTATTTAGGGAGGGAGGGATGGTTGAGGGAACATTTCAGGTGGATGTAGGTACCATACTGGAATTTCCAGCACCATATTGGGAAGGGTAAGTGTTGCGGCTACCTGGAAATATTGTACACTTGATGCTGGGTAAAAGAAGGGGATTTGAGTAATGGCTTGGGGGACTGTCTCCCAAACCAGAATGTGGCCCTGGAGAGGGTGTAATCAGGAACAGGGGGAGCTAGAGGGTTCTCAAGGGATTCCTAGGGAAGGATCTCTGCGACTAGTGGGACGTCAGATAATAATGAAACCTCTATGGGATGAGATGTCACATACTTGTGATGAGGGATTTATGAGCGGAGGTGATCCATGGTATGTCCCTAGTAAGGATGGGTCTTTGAAAATTCCGGGACCCATCTCGATGACTGGCTAAGCCTCGGTATTAACGTGAACAAAGGGTAGGATATTATCGATGTTGGAGTAAGGGTTGGGCTTGTAATGTGACACTTGGTCGATAGTGACGATCTTCCCATTGTGGGGGAACATCATTGTACGAAACACAGAAGATGCCACAACCTTCATCGCATACATGTAGCTATGCCCAAACAAGATGCTGTAATCAAGTGGAGCATTGATAACTTCAATGTCAATGAGGATAGTTTTCCCTCGAGTTCAATGGGGACATTTTTAAAGAGCCCATTAGGAGAGCATGGTCATCCACAATAATCTCTCAGAGTAATGGCGTATGGTATGAGCTCGGGGGAGCCAATTTTCTGCCATACAGTTTTGGACATGATGCATGTGGATGCACCTTCATCAATGATGCAACGATGAATTGTGATGTTCCTGATTTTAACCGGTATTTGGAAAGCGATGAGAGCGGGGAGAAGGGGTTCCCCACTATCAAGATCAAAGGTGATGAGGTGAGTATCAGAAGGGTCGTCTGCCCCTAGGGCGAAAAGTAACGACTTTCGTTGAGTGGGATAGGTTTGAAGGACTTCTAAAACTGACATGGCAGTAGGAGATTGTGCGAAGTCATCGACCAGACTGTAATTGTGTGCTACCCTAGCCTGAGGGTTGTTGACATTCCATCATAATGGGATGCGAGGAATACAGAGGGGTGTTTCAGTATTAGGGTGAGGAATCATCAAAGGTGGTTCAGTTGTGACTGGGGCTACTTCTGAGGTTGTGGGAGAGGATTTTGGGGGTGCGCTGTATTGACGACTGTGCTTTTGTAGAAGGACTTCTTCCTCACTAGTGAGGAGGATAGTGCGATCTGTAGGATTACCTGGGTCGGGATACTGTCCCATATGTGGTGGGGTCAGATGCATCTCCTATTGAGTTTTCATCACCCCTTGGTGTGGAATGGAGTTTTGCAGTACGATAGGGGGTGGTTGCTATACATATTGTTGTGGGTCCTGTTGGGGGGCAAGCGGTGTTGGGGGATGTGGTCCATTTCCAAATTCTTTCATCCATTTAATATCAACAATTTGAGGGCAATGGTGGGTATAATGGCCATACTCACTGCAAAGGTAACAAGGGAAGTTTGTCCACAGATTTTTGTTGTTATTCCCTTAGAGTTTGTTGTTATTGCCCCCTTGGGGGTTCTGGTTCCCCTGATTCTGGTTGCCCCAGGTAGGTTGGTTCTATTGGGGGTGGTTTTGGTTCCCTCCTAGTCTTGGATTATTATTGTTTTGATTTTTTCCTTTCTTTTTGGCATTGTTCAACCGATTGTTCGAATTTTCCGTATTCAACTATTCAAAATTTTGATATTGCTAAACGGGAAAGGGATGAACAAAATTAACCCCAGCGTGTGGGTGTCCTGGTGGTGGAGCCATGGGATGTGGAGGGCTAGGAAATGGAAAGTAGAAATTATTTTGGGGTAGTGATCCATAAGGTACATAGGAAGGTGTGGAACTTTCACTAGTGCTTAGGGTGTAAGCATATGTAGAAGGGGTACTAGAACTTGGTTGGGCTGCTGGGTGTATTGTGGGTGTCGGTGGGGGTCCACTTATGGGTGGAGGGAGGGAAACAGGGTATGGTTGTTGATAAGGGGGAGGAGGATAATAAGGGGGTCCTCCATATACTAGCGGATATTGAGGTGTTCCATACATAGGTGGTTGTTGGAGGTGTGGATTGTGGTGTGTAGTGGTACCAATCAATCCATCTGCTAAGTGAGACATCCCAAGTTTGTCCTGGCTGAGTGGAACAGGTCTCGGGGCGTGAGGTAGTACCATATATAAATATCCTGACTGTGAATAAATGAGCTTGAACTATTGAGCCTTGCTGATGGATTCTTCTTCCGATTGGGGGAAGGTGGTCGCTACATCCTTGGCAAGGAGGGAAACAAGTGATTTGAGAAACCAATTGAGGCATTGTTGCTTGGTGGCTTCTGCTTTGCATAGACTATGACATTGACGTCATTCGTGAATGTGGTCAGCGATGTGTGTAGTAGAGGGTTTTTTAAACTCTGAGATAAGTTCGAGGCCATTGTCATGACAGATTGGTAGTCGAAAGCAAGTCAAAAATGCTTTGGCCAAATATTCAAAGGTCACATGGGACCCCGATTTTTCTTCTACATACAACTTGACTGATGGGCTAGTGAGTGTGCATTGAAATAATATCAAGCGGATGGAGTCAGCCATGATGTTGTTTGAAGAGAACCATAAGTGGAAGGTCATGATATGGTTGGTCGGGTCGTCTCCCGCTTTTCCTTCAAACTTGGGGATGTATGAAGGGAGTTTGGTAGGCATTGTGGGCCATGTGGGGTCATGCAATATAGGATCATTGGTGAGCTTAGTCAGATCCGGTATGTTGAGGGAAGCCAAGTATGTCATTTGGGGTGGTGGTGGAGGGTTAATTCATGTCATGGTGGGAATGGTTTGTGTACCTAACCTGTGAGGAGGGTTAGTTCCATCCATGGTGTGAGTGTTGTGTGTCCTTGACCCTTGAGGGGGGATATGTGGGGTTGTTCCCCCCGCTTCCTTGTAAAGGAAAGTGGGTGGATGGTTGACCTTGGGAAGTGGACCCAAGTAAAGTGGAACCAAGAAAAGTGGATCCTAAGATGGTAGCACTCAAAGGAATGTGAGAAGTTGGATCTGATGAGTTGGAAAGACTAGGAACTCCCCCTAGAATGGGAGGGAGATTTAGCAACTGTCTGGAACGATGAGGATTCTGTGGGTCCTCTATGATGTCCGACTAGCAAAGTGGATGTGTGCAAATGGTGATGAGAGTAATAAATGAACTAGAGTATTTGTTTATGGTTTTTTGGACCTGCACAATATATCTCATAATCGCATGTAATCACAATAGAATCATACATAAATCAATTGATAAAGAAGCATACATGTGGGTAGGTGGTGTAACAACCCTAGTTAAATGATTGCTTAAGGTTTATCAAGTATAATTAATTAAATAATTAACTGTCCTAATGTATTTTAGTTAAAAAATGATTATTTATTAATAATATTAATTAGTTAATTACTAATTGTTTATATCTGTTGATTAATTAATTAATTAACTCATTAAAGGTCTGGGTAATGGATTAAAAGCTTAATAATTTTTATTTATTTATTAGAAAACTTAACGTATGAAGGATAAGGCATTAAATGGATGGATATGGTATTGAATGGAGGGATAAGGTATTAAATGGAGGGATAAGGTGGGTGGCATTAAATGAAGGAGGAGGTGATGAATGGGGGGAGGATATGAGGGGGCAGAGGCATTCGAGAGAGAGAGACCTTTGGAAATTTGGGGGAAGAAAGCAACATTTGGAGATTAGGGACTGTATGTGTTTGCTGGTTTGATATTTTCTAGTTTGGATTTTGGGTGGACTATTACATGGGTGTGTTAGAAAAACAGGACCGCGGAGCAATAAAATAAAACAAATGCAGAAACAAAACACAGAAGAAACACAATACAAGAGAGACATAGATTTACGTGGTTCACCCAGTGTGGAATACGTCCACCAGAGAAATTGCCAGGTCCTTCCTTTATTATTATCCAGCAAATGAAGGGATACAACCTACAACAAAACCTGCTGTAACTTCCTCTTCTTTCTCTCACAGTATCCTCTCTCTGAATACAATATTCACCATCAACCATAGACGCAATACATTTCCCTCATAAAAGAGGGTTGCCTTCTAGGGAAAAAAACCCTAACATAATCTCTACCGTTAGATTTGCGACCTTATAATGAACGGTCCAGATTTACAATGAAATTACAATATACTTTTATAAGGCAATTTTTTCTTCGGGGGCTTCGCCCCCGAACCCCTGCTGGGGGCTCGCTTGCCCCCAGACCCCCCAGCCGGGGGGATAGGCCCCCCGGACCTCACAGAGGGGGTACCCCCCCTTTGCACTCCCCCACGTGGAAGAGTGTACATACTTCTGGGGTGTAAATACTTCATGGGGTATAAACACGGCTGAAAGCAAGGACCTCTGAATCAGGAAGATAATCAGGCTCCACAACCAACAGGGTGCACTAGGTTGTTGGGAGTTTTGGGCTCGGGGGCCATGAATCCTCATGGAATCCTGGAGCTAGGGAGCCAGATAGGCTATGTTCCTAGCTGGAAGGGTGGAAGGATTTGGTTTTGGGCAGAGTTGGGCAGAGCATCAACGAGGACAGATGGAGATTGGAGAAATAACATTAGACTAGCATCAGACAGAGGTATGTAATTTCATGAATTTGTTGTGTTATGTGGTTGTTAATTAAATTTACTTTCATGTTGTTCATAAATTTAATTTATGTTGAATAATCAATGATTATAAGTTAATGATGAAATTTTACAGCATATAATTTTCTTTATTCTTTATTTTAGCGTGTGTTTTATAAGGCTTTGTGGGGACAGAGACCTTATAGGTGGTTTTTGTCCGCATGCGAGAACAAAGAAAACAAATTCTCGTTTCCTAAAATACGTAACGTCCTTCCTCTCAAAATAGCACTGGACCTTCCAATAGCACTCAACAGTGGGGTCTGAAGCCACCGAAAGAGGAACTAGTGAAGGATGAATTAATCATTTAGAATGAGCAGTAGAGGGTGCATATCCTGAAAGAGATGGAAATATTTCCCAATAGCCACCCAAAATCCGATCAAGGTGCAATTGAAGCCCACAATTGCCACATGGGTACATATCCTAAAATTTGGTCACTAGGTACCTCGGTCAAAGTGTGACATTTAGATTTTCAGCCTAAGAAATGAGTCACGGGCTGGATCCCATCCAAGAGGTGGGTGCCTCAAGGGGGGACGCACAGAACAATCGAACCTCGTCCTTCAACCCTTCATGGGTATCTCCCTGGCTAATGGTGTTTGGAAAACTTGACTTGAAGGATTTTAAAGTTCCCTATTTGAAAACTTCTATTGTTTGAAGATGTGAGAACCAAATAATGAGGAGTTAGTTGGATGCTTATCCCTGAGATCCTACCTAGACTAAAAAAAAAATATTCTTTTGGCACCTCGTGTGGAGGAAAACTTAGTGAGTTTTTAGAAAATTTTTAGATGTGATTGTTTGAGAGCTTGGGGGTGTGAACCAATATCGTTGAAATTAAGTGGGAGTGGATAGTCTCGTCAAGAAAAGGGTGGGGCATTTCGGAATCCATTTGGAGGAAACTTACTTCAACCTCCATGTTTTGAGATGATAACTATTTGAGTGAGTAGTGACTTTTTGTGTGAACACATGAAAGTGTGCCAAATTTTTAATAATTTAGGTGTCACCTTGCTACATGTGGACTTCGTGTAGTCCTTACAAGTCTTGATTACCTAATTAACTAAATTCCATTGGTACAACCTTGCGGAATTTTAAATTCCCTAAGGAACTAGCATGTGGACATATGGGTCCTTACCAATCCTTTAACTTCCTAGTGTGATTTAATCTAAGAAATATTCAACAACTATCCTAGATTGTGGACATGTGGGCATGTATGGGCTCGTTACAAAAACCTGTAAGATTCCCTAGTGATTTGATCTAAGAAAGTAAATTCAAAACTATCCTATCTTTGTAGCATGTGGGCATGTATGGGCCCGTTACAATTTTATGATGTGTTTTGAAAAGAAATTAAGAGGAGTCTCAATCGGGGCTATTGTCCTCCGCTAAACATTTTTTGTTTAAGGGAGATGAAATTTTCCCTCAATCATTTTTCTGATTCTCAAGATCGTTTTATGGCGTGAGAGAAGAGAATACTCAAATATTGACGTTCAATTTCTGGTCCTAATGAAAGTAGTTATATTTGTGATATAGAATGATTCCAACATATCTTTAATCGAAGAAATCCATCCATGTGGAAAAAATGAAAGAAAAAAGAGGATAAATATGGTTTTAACACCCTAAGTGCCTATGTTTTCACTAACCCTTCATGTGGAGAGAGAATCTAAGTGTGATGCATATTACAATCTGCATAGAATCAAACTTAATAAGGCTATGGGCCTCCAACAAATCACAAAAAACCTTACAATGTATGATTTTCTAGACAGATGTACGGGTCACAGAGTAGACAGAGGCACATTGGGCGCCAATGTGCAAATGGAAAAAGACCTTTTGGCGTAGTGCACAGATTGCACTGAGAAACACAATGTGTTCGGTGCACATGCTCAGAAGACGCCACTGTGGGTTAAAAAACCACGCACTTTATGTTACATGGCCGTGAAAGAAATTTCAGATGCAATTCTCTCAACTCAACTCTGAATTTAGATTTTTGCAGGTAGGCATAATCCGGTTATGGTTCCTACAAGTTAAATAAACCAAAATGAAGTGCTCAAACAACCCAAATGGTGGGTAAATTGATACCAATCCCCAGTGGATTCGCCACTCTGTTGCATCCCTTTAGTCACCTAAATGAGAAAAATAAGGACGATTATAAGTCCAGTTGGGTTAGCCTGACAAGACGTCAGTGAATGCAAGAGTTAAAAACATCAAGCATTAGAAATAAACAAACAACTAAGATAATGATAATAAAAGAAACTAAACTAGAATGCATAAGGGAAATAGAACAAAGAAAACAAACAACATTTATGCCACCAATGGAAAAGTTGTATTAGTGGGAAAACACCAGAGATAAAGGGAGAATTATGAGTCCCCTCTTCCTCCAAGGGAGGGCTCTTGAACCCCCAAAGATTAAGCTCTTATTACAAATAATAAACTTGAAGGAAATGGTTAAGAAATCCAAATCTCCTTCACTCAATAGGTGATACAAATGGCTAAATGAGATCGTGCTTGTATTCTATAATGAGGAAAGAGGTTCCTCTAAAATAATATAGGAAACATAACAATAGAAATGAATTCCATGAAAATATAGTGCACCCATGGCCTCTTTTTATAGCAAAGATATGATGCATTTATTCAACCATTATTTAGTGTGAACAAGGGGCTCTTTAGGGCACCCTTAGGTCTTTGAACAACCCCCCACTTGGATTCAGCTCGGATTTGGGTGTCAAATTGACTTGGGAGATAAACCAGAAGTGGGTGGAAGGCCGACCAAAATCATAAATGTGTCGTTATGAGGTGTGCGTGTCTTTTTGCGTCCACGGTTGCACATGCACAGGCCGCCTTTGTATCCTTAGCTCATGCTAATTTTTTAACTAGATGTATAGTTTTGTGCCCTTTGGAAATGCATTTTCTGGGCCATGGATGAACTAATGGTTGTTTGAATATGTTGGATTCCTGTAGCCATTTGCGGACGAAATTCCAGTGATAACACTAGATTTGAGCCTCCCATTGGTCATAGAGATGCATCAATAGTTGAATTTCATTCTTCCCTAGAAGAACGTGATATGAGAGTGAAAAGTCTCTGAAATCAGTTAATAGAGGCCCAAGATCTCACTGTGCATCTGAGAGAACAAAAAAGGGAAATGAAAGTGAACATGGATGCACACCTTAATGATTGTGAGGAAGCCCTTGACAATAGTATATATATGGTAAAAAGGTCCTTGCATCTCCATAAGCAATTGAATAATGTATTAAACAAAAAATGGTTCTGCAAAAGGAGAACAAAGTTCTGAAGAGAAAGCTACAAAGATTGGAGGAAGAGGTTGTTCAAAGGAATTTGGACATGTTGGCACAAGATGCTATTAATTAGTACTATACTAAGCCAAATCTCAAATTTGAAAATTTGAAACTGACAAATAACCTAACCCATGGCATGAATTTTGATTGTGGATTACTTAATACTTGTTTTCAAAAGTTTTGCAATCAAAGGACCTCTTACTGATATTAAAAACGATGAAGAAAGTGTACAACATGTAAACAAACATATTTATACATAATTTCTACAACAAAATTTATGTTCAATGAAAAACTGGCTTATATAGAGTTTCCATAGAGAAATCCTGTTCGTTGCAGAATTGCTACAGAGGTTTTGCAGTGTATGACAGTTCACTGCAGAACCACACAACCAACCTGAATTTGAGCTTTTGGAAGCTTCCATATGTTAAATGAAGTCTGAGTGGTGAATATTATATGAAATTAGGATTCATTGGACAAATGTACTTTCAATCTAGTTCCCTTAGATCATGAAACATGTGTTGTCTTCAAACAAGATCCAGGAATCTAGGAATTAGTTAGATTTTCTGTTGTTAGTCTATACCACACACTTCTTGAGGTAAAAACTCCTATGCAATAGATTAGGCAGCGAAATCCTGGAGAGAGTATGGAATATATCAACTCTTTATTGTAATTATCAAGCTATTGTAGGGGTTTGAATGATGAGTGACTAGAGACTCATATTTTTTGGTTGTCATTTTAAGGCAAAGAGACTGTGTATCAAGACTGAAGGATTCTAATGGAAGTTTATGATAAAATTTGTTTTCCAACCTATTTCCTTTCTTATAAGTTCATGGAAATTGTGGATGAATGATTTATGTACAATCTTGTTTTTCATATGTGTAGTAAATGGGTTATTGTATATGTTGTGAGGTTTTCCATGCACGTTCTTTATATTTGTGAGTTAGGTTGATCCTACTTCATGAAACTTCTTCTGTAGATGAGTCAATTGAACTAAATGTTGAATTGTATTATGTAATTCAGTTTTTTTCTTTATCTCTTATGTTATTTTTGTCTTATATGCACTGCTTAGAGGTTGTATTAGCCCATCTTTGCTGGAGAACAATATCTTTTTCATTTTTCATGTTGGACTGAGTCTTGAGATTGTGTCATTTTGATCCACTTACATAATCTTAAAAAACAAAAAAATCCTTTTAATTGATATTATAATGGTAATTAGGCTTGTTCTTAATAATCATTCTAAGAACAACTCATAGTGATAACAAAATCCACGTGGCTGTGACGAAAAATCTGCAAAATTGTTGATTTTCAATCAACGATAACTTTTCTTTTTGGACACCGATATGGATGATATTTTTTTTTAAGTTGAATAATTTTTTGAGAGAAATATAGATCTATAACTAATTCCTTCATATTCCATACATATAGTTACAAAATTAGATATGAATTTTACAACCCTCTTTTAGAGGACAAACTCTTTAAGAGATCCAAGGAAGAAAGAAAAGTCCCCAGTGGAATCACAAATCTATTATGAGAAAAAGTATCACATGCATCTCACTGAGAAGATTGGTAAGATCTCCCTAGGATATGCCCTTGATATTAGACAAAAATTGGGTGATTCGTATATTTTTCAAAGATCTAGATTCAAATACATAGATTCATCATTATCCTAAGGATTAGTGAAGATTTGCATACATTTCTTGAGTTTGTCCTTTGTTTATGTTGGTTTTCGTAGTCTTAAAACTACATCTCCAATATCCAAAACCCTCTTCCTGTATACAAAATACAACCAACCTTTCTACCTCTATACCTGGGATTAGAATCCTAGATCTAACCTACTTCTAACCATATATATAAATAGATGAATCAGTTCTAAACATTTGCATAATGGAATACAAATATATCAACGGAAAAACAATGATCCATTGATAACATAAGAAAAATTACATCATTTCATACCTTGAATGTTGATGCTTACTCCTATTTCCATCCTCTCGATGCTCCTCCTTAGACTCTTGAGCTTCTCTCTCTATTCTAACCACATAACCACTCTCAAAAATATCCTCCCCATCTCCTTCATTTGGCCTCTTCTTATAGTATTTTAGAAGATATTGGAGATAGGATTCATGACATGTAAATTAGGTGGCTACAAGTCATGGATAGGTGGATACAAATCATGGATAGTTTGATAGCATGTGAAATAAGAAATTACAAGTCATAGATAGGCTTGATGGCATGTGAACTAAGAAATTACAAGCCATGCACAAGTTTAAATCTTAATTATGAGCTTTTGCCAACCTATTATGAACTTTTTCTCTATTATAACGTTTTTTCTCAAGCTCCATGCTCAATTATAAGATTTTTCCAACTCACTATGAACTTTCTTTTCAATTACATGAGTTTATTCTCAATTATGAAATAATTCTTATTTCATAACTACGAAATTTTGACAAACTAATTATTTCCTTGTAAAATAATTATGAGAATTTCACTCAATTATGTAATTCTAGCCTCATAACATATAATAATATGATTTCACAACCTATGGGGGAAAATACAAGTATAAAAACCATGGGAGACTTATTTGGCATTGCAAATACAAGTGACTTACTAGAGCAATGTAATATTTTAAATTTGAATAAAATCGTAACTAAATTTTTACAAAGGAGTATTGAGTAAGATATTTTGACTTTGGTTGACTTGGATAACTATGGTAGAATTAGATTATTATCATTATCCTTGGTTGATTATATCTGACTTTGATTACTATGGTTCACTATGGTTTCCCATGATTGACTTGAATGACCAAGGTTCTCTATAGTTAACTTTTTGTTGACTTCATTGGTTCTTTATTGTGACTCGACCATCTGTGGTTGAGGTTGGATGAGGGTGATTTGGTTGAAAATAGTTATCTATGGTTGAATTGAATGTAAAACAATTAGATAACTATGGTTAATTGTAGATGAATTTCATTTACCATGAATGAATATCATTAACTATGTTGACCTTAGTTGACATTTGTTCACTATGGTTAAGTTTGATTGAGTCTGGTTTACTTGGTCGAACATGGTTGATTTAGATACTTATTGTTGATTTGGGTAGCTATGATTTACTTTGATTCAGTATGGATATAGATGACTTGGATATATTTTGTTGATTGCATTTAACTATTTGTTGCATCTTGTTTAATATATTTGACTTCATTGAGTATGGTTTACTATGGTTGTCTTAGGTTGACATTGGTAGAGTGGTTAACATAGTTTCTGGTGTTGACTACAATTATGCCACCTATGAATAATTTTTGTGGTGTTGACTATGATTGATTATAGTTGACATTGGTTTACGTATGTGGAATTACAAATATATGAAACTAAACATAGAAATGTAGGGTTTAAAATTTTAGAAGAATGGGAATAAACTAACTTTTTTTAGATTACTAAGCCATATATTTTTATCTATGGTTGACTTGGATAATTGTGGTAGACTTAGATGAGTATCATTGACCTTGGTTAACTATGATTCACTTTTTTGTTTATGGTTGACTATGGTCGAGCATTGACAACTTAACAGACTATGTTTGAATTT
>ML802024.1:133600-146037 GCA_009831015.1 Picea engelmannii
TCATGTTATAAATTTAATTTGTTTTAATTATAAACCACATTTGTTGTTAATCTTACTTTTAAATCTACAAAATAAATGAACATAAACTCAGTTTTTGAATCATCATGTTAACATATCCTCAAACATGTTGTACTATTAAACATGCATATCAACCATATTATTACATCTAATTATATTAACATAAAAAGTAGAATTTCATATCCCCTTAAAAGTTCAACTGGACATTTAACATTTTTCAGTATTTCACAATTGGAAATACTTAAAGAAGATGAAACATTTTTAAATATATGCAACGACATATAAATATGTTCAAATAAAAATCGTTCCATGAAATCACAAATAATTTGAAAGACAAACATGTTACATATCAAACTAACTGTTAACCAACTAAAATTGTTGAAAGATTTGTTATAATTAACTTAACATTTCCTGTGTCAGAAGATGAATAATAAACAATATAATTAGCAACATAATCAATATAACAAAAATATACAACAACAATATTAAAGATGAAATATAACATGTACATTTCACTCTCTGTCTTCATCACCCTCATTATCTTCCTCACTTGGCACAATAACAATGTTGTTCATAAATGTGTTTTGATCTAGGGTCGTGTATTAATACTAACCACCAATCCCTATCCAACACATCTGGGTAAAACAACACTTGGTTGCAGTGTTTTAGGAAAACATAAGGCTCCTTAGCTTCATCCCACATATTTTTAGAGTTGATACATATCATCCCACTATCACGATATTCCTTTACATTATTCCGATCAATGGTGTCCCATCAATTTCACCTAAAAATAACACTTTGGAAAGAAGAGAAGTCCACTTGAATGATCTCTTGTATATTTTCGACATAACCTAACTTCCCATGTATGGTGTTTTGATCGCAGTGGCTAGAATGACTAGATTGTTTGAACTCTACTTCCACTCCACAGTCTTGTGTCATGTGTCCATCATTGACATCCTCTGTGTGAAAATGATGTCCATATGCCCACATAGATGGGTCTAACAAATGCACTGATAAAAAAGTGAACAAACCACAGTTTCAATATGTGTCTAATTACTTGACCATTAAAATATAAAATAATATAGATGTACTTACAATTCAAATGTGCATTACGAATTTAAAAATTATGTACACACAAACATTATTATCGAATTGTTGCAACCAATCCCTATGTTTAGTGCATCCTCTTCTTCACGTGGGTAACGATCGGATGCACCATATTTCTCTGTGACTTGGTCAACAACCAAACTATTGGGGAATATCAATGGCATATTTTATTTTAAATGATTAGGATAACGCATGCTTCTACCATTCAACCATATGAATTATTTTCTGTTACTTTCCCATTTACTCCTCTTATGTTCATACAATGCGACCCATGACTATGTTGCCTCCGAATTGTAAAGAATGAATTTATTGATGGCATTAATTTTTGAATTCGTTGATGTATTCATGAAATCAAACCAACATATAGTACATATGATATCATGAAAATATATATTATGAAGTTCAGTGTGAATAGTTACTGTGTAGAAATTTGACAAATGATAAGTCACTTCCTATTTATCAAGCACGTTTTTCCATTCGTTTGGAGAAGCTCCCCTTCTCTTTTGTCCTTATTCCTTTTGCCATCCCAAATAACTGCACCTAGTGTGTTGTCGATATGATTGATGTACTCACTGGAATGATATAAAGACTCATATGATATGTAACCCTTTTCCATATACCCCTCCAGGTTTTCCCTTTGACAAACAAATCCTTTCAATTTCTTCATGTACCTCTCTAAAAAAAAATCCAACAATAGGAGACCACCCCAACTAATTCAACCTCATCTACTAGGTGCATTATAAGATGAACCTGTAAGTCCATGAAACTCGATGGTAGTTCCTTCTCAAACATACAAACAATCTCAGCTATCTCTTGATGCCACCATGGAATGATATCCATATGAATCTCCTTTGATGTGATCCAATGCACAAATGCATATAGTTTAGATATCGCGTGCCTTAGGTCATGGGGGAAGTCATGGTTCACACACCCACACACAAGAAAAGGATAATGACACTAAAAGTAAACACATAAAAAAGTAATTATGTTTAATCCCATAGCATTAAAATAATAACATCACATTTTTTACATACGTCCAACCTTTAGAAGGTTCAAATGGTCATGTGATTTCAACCCCGAAAAATGATCTTGATGCATAGTGAAGAAACATCGTAGGGAAGAACCATATAAATAAGTCACCTTCACACCCAATATAACTTCCTTTTCCAAAGAAATATCTTCTTTCTTCAAAATCCATGGGGCATTACCTTCTTTGAAACACTAAGAGGGACCAACCTCTCCTCTACTTTCTTGTCTTCGCCAATGTTTATTTTTAGTTTTTGAAGAAATAAGATCCCTCCTCATAGTCAATGTGTCACTTATTTTCGATGATATGTGACTCCATAAAGAAGATGAAACATTTTTAAATATATGCATGGGATCTAGTAAGTGGGAAATCTTAAGATTCTCCCAATAGGGGAGCTCATAAAAGATAGATTTTTTTTTCATCCCAATGGGAAATTTCTCAACATAGGTGTTTAAGAATTATGGATCATCGAACATAGGATCCCCATTTGAATCAGGCATTTGTGTAATCTCCTTCTCCTACTCTCTCTCATATTCTCTAAGACATTTTTCTGGTGTCATTATTTTAGGCCTTGGGTTCTCTCTCGTTTACCATTGAAAGAGGATGTTTATATTCTATAAGGGTGTTCTTATAGGAGGAATACCCTCAAGTAGTTTTACAATAACTTTCATAGGTGGTTGGACCACCTATCCCTTAGAGAAGGTCCACAACATCTAAATACATGATATCCTTTAGTTACAAGACCTACAAAATTATTGTATACATAACACATTAGATTTTAAGAATAGAATGGCAATCACAGTGAATTAAATATGCAAATAAATATTGTTAATTATATAAACAAATCAATAAACATGTTAATTACCAAAGAAAACTCCTAAGACTGGATAATCATGTATGGTGTAAGAACATATGCCATACAACGTAAAACTCCTCTCTGTTGCGATGGGTATTCATACATCATATACATGTATCCCTTCCCATAATCATTTCATCTCATCTACCAATGATTATTGGTAGACATCCATATTATTCACTTATATTCTACCAGGGACTATAAGATCCAACATAAGATGTTCATTCTTCATGAAACACCATGGGGGGATATTTTTATTGATCACTACTACAAGACAAACAAAATAGTTGGTGTTTTGGAGGGAATATGGGTTCACTACATCCATTGATATGCTGATTTGTAGAATTCATAATTCATCCTTGAATTTTTCTGGCCATCTATTCTCTATATTATTCATGGATATTGAATCTGTTGGGATTCACATTTAACTCTTGACTCACTTCTATGTGAGGCATTCCATCCCTGCAACATAGCTAATTCTTTGCAACAAAAGAGGCTTTGAATCCTTGGGATTTTAGGCATGTGCCTCAATATCTTATGAGGAGGACCATGCGATTTACCATTTTTATTTGACTTATGGTACCTGCCATGCCCACATTTCGAACATATCACTTTTTCCACATATTATCCTCTATATAGAATACAGTCATTCGGACATGCATGATATGATATATACTCAACACCCAACATTTTCAATAAACGCTTTTCCCCTTCGCAACTAACGGGCAAAACAATATCACTAGGAAGAACCTTGTCTTTCAATATCCTGCAGTTAGTGAGAAACATAAATGTAAAATGTGATTTAACATTTATAAAAGAAACCATTTCTATTGTTGATTATGTTACAAGATTTCTCAAAATTAATATATGACACTTGTTGGTCAAGTACCTCAATATTGACGAGAAACATGCATTTGACATGGAAAACTTTTCTTTCATGTTGTATAGTAACATTGTTTTCCCAAGATGGATATACTTTGACTGATCACTACATCCAAAGAGAAGGGTTGTGGAAGAATATATTAGGCTTTCGAAAATGGTATCACTGATATGAGCATAATCCCCTATCTCATCGTTCTGGAATGCGTCTAACAACATTGTCTCCATGGCATTCGTATCCCGTAACTAATCATCCACACCAACCTCTTTTTGATTGTCTTCATTGCCAACTTTTGTAGAACTACTATTGTTGTAGTCATTCCTTTTGTGGATCTAGACGTAGTGGGAATTGAATAGGTGGTTGATTCAACCATTCTTGGCATGCCTCCTCTCTTATTTGTTCTCTCATTATAGCCTTCTCTTGGGTTGTCATTGTTTTGGGGTGCAAATAAATATGGTAGGTAGGTCATTCATCATCAGAAGAATTCTAATTTCAAAAATATTGAACATTAGTACATCGATGATATTAGTAAGCACAATGCAATAATTTGTTTGTTTAAATTACATTATACCAAAAAATTATTACCATCACTGACCTGGGATTGTGGCTCGAAGATGGAATGTCACAATTGGCAGGGTAAAGTGGCTTTACATTTTTATCTACCAACTGCTTGTGGTATGTTTCTCCTGATAAGACCTTTCGAAATTTTTGAATAGGTACTAGAATATTTTTTGCATATGAACTCGATTCTGAATCTTGATACTCCAAATTTGGATACATTTTTATTTAGATTGACATGGATAAAAAAAATTCAATGAGATAATTGAAACATACATAAAATAAGTTAAACTTACTGGTATGTTGAGGGAAGCCAAGTATGGAATTTGGGGTGGCAGTGGAGGGTTAATTACCATCATGGTGGGAATGGTTTGTGTAGCTAACCCATGAGGAGGGTTAGTTCAATCCATGGTTTGAGTGTTGTGTGTCCCTGACCCTTGAGGGGGGCTAGGTGGGGTTGTACTTCCTCCTGGGGGAGAAGTGTGCCCCTCACTTCCTTGTAAAGGAAAGTGGGTGGATGGTTGACCTTGGGAAGTGGACCCAAGTAAAGTGGAACAAAGAAAAGTGGATGCTAGGATGGTAGCACTCAAAGGAGTGTGATAAAGTGGATCCGATGAGTTGGCAAGACTAGGAACTCCCGCTATAATGGGAGGGAGATTTATCAAGCATTTGGAACGACGGGAATTCTGTGGGTCCCCTATGATGTCCGACTAGAAAAGTGGATGTGTGCAAATGGTGATGAGAGAAATAAATGAACAAGAATCTTTGTTTATGATTTTTTGGACCTGCACAATATATCTCACAATGGAATGTAATCACAAGAACATCATACATAAATAAATTGATAAAGAAGCATACATGTGGGTAGGTGGTTTTTGTTCATGTGGAAGAACAAAGAAAAAAAATTCTCGTGTCCTAAAATACATAACGTACTTCCGCTCAAAATAGCACTCGACCTTCCAATAGCACTCAACAGTGGGGTCTAAATCCACCTGAAGAGGAACTAGTGAAGGATGAAGTAATTATTTATAATGAGGGGTAGAGGGTGCATATCCCGAAAGAGATGGCAATATTTCCCAATAGCGACACAAAATCTGATCAAGGTGCAATTGAAGCCCACAATTGCCACATGGGTAGATATCCTAAAATTTGGTCACTAGGTACCTCGGTCAAAGTGTGACATTTAGATTTTTGGCCTGGGAAATGGGTCACTGGCTGGATCCTATTTAAGAGGTGGGTGCCTCAAGGGGGGATGCAAATAACAATCGGACCTCGGCCTTCGACCCTTCATGGGTATCTCCCTGGCTAATGGTGTTAGGAACACTTGACTTGGAGGATTTTAAAGTTCCCTATTTGACAACTTCTACTGTTTGAATATGTGAGAACCAGATAACGGGGTTTTATTTGGATGCCTATCCCCGAGATCGTACCTAAACTAAAAAAAAAATTCTTTTGGCACCTCCTGTGGAGGAAAATTTGGTGAGTTTTTAGAAAAAATTTAGATGTGATTGTTTGAGAGATTGGGGGTGTGAACCAATATCATTGAAATTAAGTGAGAGTGGATAGTCTCGTCAGGAAAAGGGTGGGGCGTTTCAGAATCCCTTTGGAGGAAACTTACTTCAACCTCCATGTTTCGAGATGAAAACTATGTGAGTGAGTAGTGACTTTGTGTGTGAACAAGTGAAAGTGTGCCAATTTTTTAATAATTTAGGTGTCACCTTGCTGCATGTGGACTTCGTGTAATCCTTACAAGTCTTGATTACCCAATTAACTAAATTCCATTGGTACAACCTTGCAGAATTTTAAATTCCCTAGAGAACTAGGATGTGGACATATGGGTCCTTACCAATCCTTTAACTCCCTAGTGTGATTTAATCTAAGAAATATTCAACAACTCTCCTAGATTGTGGACATGTGGGCATGTATGGACCCATTACAAAAACCTTTAAACTTCCCTAGTGATTTGATTTAAGAAAGTAAATTCAAAACTATCCTATCTTTGTAGCATGTGGGCATGTATGGGCCCATTACAATTTTAAGATGTGTTTTGAAAATAAACTAAGAGGAGTCTCAAAGGGGATGTTGTCCTCTCCTAAATATTTTGTCTTTAAGGGAGATGAAATTTTCCCTCAATCATTTTTTTGATTCTCAAGATCACTTTATGGCACGAGAGAAGAGCATACTCAAAGTTTGATGTTCAATTTCTGGTCCTAATGAAAGTAGTTATATTTGTGATATAGAATGATTCCAACTTATATTTAATTGAAGCAATCCATCCATGTGGAAAAAATGAAAGCAAAAAGAGGATAAATATGGTTTTAACCTCCTAAGTTTCTATCTTTTGACTAACCCTTTATGTGGAGAGGGAATCTAAGTGTGATGCATATTACAATCTGCATAGAATCAAACTTAATAAGGCTATGGGCCTCCAACAAATCACAAAAAAACTTATAATGTATGATTTTCTAGACAGATGCACAGGTTGCCGAGTAGACAGAGGTGCATTGGGCACCAATGCGCAAATGGAAAATGACCTTTTGGCGCAGTGCGCAGAATGTGCTAAGAAACATAGTGGGTTCAACGCACACGCTCGAAATATGCCACTGTGGGTTAAAAAACCCGTGCACTTTTTGTTACATGGCCGTGAAAGAAATTTCGGACGAAATTCTCTCAACTCATCTCTGAATTTAGATTTTTGCAGGGAGGCATGGGCCGGTTATGGTTCCTGCAAGTTAAATAAACCAAAATGAAGTTCTCAAACAACCCAAATGGGGGGTAAATTGATACCAATCCCAAGTGGGGTCACCACTCTGTTACATCCCTTTCGTCACCTAAATGAGAAAAATAAGGACGCTTACAAGTCCAGTTGGGTTAACCAGACAAGACATCAATGAATGAAAGAGTTAGAAACATCAAGTATTATAAATAAACAAACAACTAAGCTAATAATAATAAAATAAAGTAAACTATAATTCATAAGGGAAATAGAACAAAGAAAACAAACAACATTTATTCCACCAATAGATAAGTTGTATTAGTGGTAAAACACCAAAGATAAAGGGAGACTTATGGGTCCCCTCTTCGTCCAAGGGAGGGCTCTTGAAACCCCAAAGATTGAGATCTTCTTAGAAATAACAAACTTGAAGGAAATGGTGAAGAAATCCAAAGCTCATTCACTCAATAGGTGATACAAATGGCTAAATGAGATGGTGCTTGTATTCTCTAATGAGGAAAGAGGTTCCTCTAAGAGAATATAGGAAACATAACAATACAAATGAATTCCTTGAAAATATAGTGCACCCATGGCCTCTTTTTATAGAAAAGATTTGAGGCATTTATTCAACCAATATTTAGTGTGAACAAGTGGCTCTTTAGGGAACCCTTAGGTCTTTGACCAGCCCCCCACTTGGATTCAGCTCAGATTTGGGTGGCAAATCGACTTGGGAGATGAACCAGAAGTGGGTGGAAGACCGACCAAAATCATAAATGCGTCATTCAGAGGTGTGCACAGCTTTTTGCATCCACAGTAGCACATTGAGTGCATATTCTCTTTTCCGACATTATTCGATTGTCGCATGTGCGTGCGCCACCTTTGTATCCTTAGCGCATGATGATTTTTTAGCCATTTGTATAGTTTTGTGCCCTTTGGAAATGCATTTTCTGGGCCATGGATGAACTAATGGGTGTTTGAAGATGTTGGATTCCTGTAACCATTTGCGGATGAAATTCCAGTGATAACACTAGAGTTGAGCATCCCGTTGTTCATAGAGATGCATCAATAGTTAAATTTCATTCTTCCCTATAAGAAAGTTATATGAGAGTGAAAAGTCTCATAAATTAGTTAATAGAGGCCCAAGATCTCATTGTGCATCTGAGAGAAGAAAAAAAGGAAATGAAAGTGAATATGGTTGCACACCTTAATGATTGTGAGGAAGCCCTTGAAAATAGTAGATATATGGTAAAAAGGTCCTTGTATCTCCACAAGCAATTGAATAATGTATAAAAAATAAAATGGTTCTGCAAAAGGAGAACAAAGTTCTGAAGAGAAAGCTACACAGATTGGAGGAAGAGGTTATTCGAAGGAATTTGGACATGTTGGCACAAGATGCTATTAATTAGTACTATACTAAGCCAAATCTCAAATTTGAAAATTTGAAACTGATAAAGAACCTAACCCAAGGCATGAATTTTGATTGTGGATTACTTAATACTTGTTTTCAAAAGTTTTGCAATCAAAGGACCTATTACTGATATTAAAAATGGTGAAGAAAGTGTACAACAGGTAAACAAACATATTTATACATAATTTCTACAACAAAATTTATGTTCAATGCAAAACTGGATTATACAGAGTTTCCATAGAGAAATCCTATTCACTGCATAACTTCTACAGGGGTTTTGCAGCGTATGACAGTTCGCTGTTGAACCACACGACCAACCTGAATTTGAGATTTTGGAAGCTTCCATATGCTAAATGAAGTCTGAGTGGTGAATATTATATGAAATTAGGATTCATTGGACAAATGTACTTTCAATCTAGTTCCCATAGATCATGAAACATGTGTTGTCTTCAAAAAAGATCCAAGAATCTAGGAATTAGTTAGATTTTTTGTTGTTAGTCTATGCCACACACTTCTTGAGGTAAAAAATCCTATGCAATAGATTAGGCAGCGAACTCCTAGAGGGAGTGTGGAACATATGAACTCTTTATTGTAATTATCAAGCTATTGTAGGGGTTTGGATGATGAGTGACTAGAGACTCATATCTTTTGGTTGTTATTTTAAGGCAAAGAGACTGTGTATCAAGACTGAAGGATTCTAATGGAAGTTTATGATCAAATTTGTTTTCTAACCTAATTCCTTTCTTCTAATTTCATGGACGTTGTGTATGAATGATTTATGTACAATCTTATTTTTTATATGTGTAGTAAATGGGTTATTGTATATGCTGTGAGGTTTTCCATGCACGTTCTTTATATTTGTGAGTTAGGTGGATCCTACATGAAACTTCTTCTGTAGATAAGTCAATTGAACTGGATTTTGAATTGTGTTATGCAATTTAGTATTTTTCTTTATCTCTTATGTTCTTTTTGTCTTATATGCACTGATTAGAGGTTTTATTAGCCCATCTTTGCTGGAGAACAATATCTTTTTCATTTTTCATGCTGGACTGAGTCTTGAGACCGTGTCATTTTGATCCACTTACATAATATTAAAAAACAAAAAAAATACTTTCAATTGATATTATGATGGGAATTAGGCTTGTTCTTAATAATCATTCTAAGAACAACTCCTAGTGATAACAAAATCCACACGGTTGTCACGAAATCTGCAAACTTATTGATTTTCAATCAACGATAACTTTTTTTTTAGGACACCGATCTAGATGCTTTTTTTTTTTTAAGTTGAATAAATTTTTGAGAGAAATCTAGATCTCTAACTAATTCCTTCATATTACATACATATAGTTACAAAATTAGATATGAATTTTATAACGCTCCTTTAGAGGAGAAACTCTTTATGAGATCCAAGGAAGAAATCAAAGTCCCCAGTGGAATCACAAATCTGTTACGGGAAAAAGTATCGCATGGATCTCACTGAGAAGATCAGTAAGATCTCCCTAGGATATGACCTTGATATTAGACAAAAATTGGGTGATTCATATCGTTTTCATAGATCTAGATTCAAACACATATAGTCATCATTATCCTAAGGAGTAGTGAATATTTGCATACATTTCTTGAGTTTGTCCTTCATATATCCTGGCTATTGCAATCATAAAACTCCAGCTCCAAGATCCAAAACCCTCTTCCTGTATACAAAATACAAGCAACCTTTCTACCTCTATACTTGGGATTAGAATCCTAGATATAAATTACTTCTAACCATATCTATAAATAGATGAATCAGATCTAAACATTTTCATAATGGAATACAATTTATCAACAGAAAAGCAATGATCCATTGATAACATAAGAAAAAATACATCATTTCATACATTGAGTGTTGATGCTTACTCCTATTTCCAGCCTCTCGATGCTCCTCCTTAGACTCTTGAGATTATCTCTCTATTCTAACCACATAACCACTCTCAAACATATCCTCCCCATCTCCTTCATTTGGCCTCTTCTTATAGTATTTTAGAAGATATTGGAGATAGGCTTCATGACATGTAAATTAGGTGGATACAAGTCATGGATAGGTGGATAAAAATCAAGGATAGATTGATAGCATGTAAAATAAGCAATTACAAGTCATAGATAGGCTTGATGGCATGTGAACTAACAAATTACAAGTCATGCACAAGTTTCAATCTTAATTATGATCTTTTGCCAACCTATTATGAACTTTTTCTCTATTATAAGGTTTTTTCTCAAGTTCCATGCTCAATTATGAGATTTTCCCAACTCACTATGAACTTTCATTTCAATTACATGAGTTTATTGTGAATTATGAAATAATTCTTATTTCATAACTATCAAATTTTGACAAACTAATTATTTCCGTGTGAAATAATTATGAGAATTTCACTCAATTATGTAATTCTAGCCTCATAACATCTAATAATATGATTTCACAACCTATGGGGGAAAATACAAGTATAAAAACCATGGGAGACTTATGTGGCATTGCAAATAGATGTGACTTACTAGAGCAATGTAATATTTTAAATTTGAATAAAATCGTAACTAATTTTTTACAAAGGAGTATTGAGTAAGATATTTTGAGTTTGGTTGACTTGGATAACTATGGTAGAATTAGATTATTATCATTATCCTTGGTTGATTATATATGACTTTGATTATTGTGGTTCACGATGGTTTCCCATGATTGACTTGAATGACCAAGGTTCTCTATAGTTAACGTTTTTTAGACTTCAATGGTTCTTTATTGTGACTCGACCATCTGTGGTTGAGGTTGGATGAGGGTGATTTGGTTGAAAATAGTTATCTATGGTTGAATTGAATGTAGAAAAATTAGCTAACTATGGTTGATTGTAGATGACTTTCATTTACCATAAATGAATATCATTAACTATGTTGACCTTAGTTGACATTTGTTCACTATGGTTAAGTTTGATTGAGTCTGGTTTACTTGGTCGAACATGGTTGATTTATATACTTATTGTTGACTTGGGTAACTATGATTTACTTTGATTTAGTATGGATATAGATGACTTGAATATATGTTGTTGATTGCGTTTAACTATTTATTGCATCTTGTTTAATATATTTGACTTCATTGAGTATGGTTTACTATTGTTGTGTTAGGTTGACATTGGTAGAATGGTTGACACAGTTTCACGCAATGAATATGGATGAATTTGATTATGGTAGAATTATATTATATATGAATTGGGTCACTCTAATTGAATTTAGTTGTCAATAATTGACTTTGGTTGATTATGGTTGACTGTGGAGGGCCGTTTAAACAATTATTCCACCTATGAATAATTTTTCTAGTGTTGACTATGATTGATTATAGTTGCCATTGGTTTACGTATGTGGAATTACAAATATATGCAACTAAACATAGAAATGTAGGGTTTAAAATTTTAGGAGAATGGGAATAAACTAAATTTTTTTAGAGCACTAAGCCATATATTTTATCTATGGTTGACTTGGATAATTGTGGTAGACTTAGATGAGTATCATTGACATTGGTTAGCTATGATTCACTTTTTTGTTTATGGGTGACTATGGTCGAGCATTGACAACTTAACAGAGTATGTTTGAATTTGGTCACTCAGTTCATATTGTGTTGACTTTGGTTACCCATGGCTAATGCAGTTGAGTGTGGAAGAGTTTGATTGTTGATATCTTTGCTTGAACATTGTGGAATATGGTAGACTATAATTGAGTGTGGTTGAATTAGCTAACTATTATTATTCTAAGGTGAATTTGGTTAACCATGGTTTAATATCATGATTATGTTTACTCCAACTGACTTTTATTCACAATGGTTGATATTGGTTGAGTGTGATTGAATTG
>ML802025.1:0-32251 GCA_009831015.1 Picea engelmannii
TCATTACTGAATTTCAATTGAATTTTGAATCATGTTTAATAGTTTATATCATTTACAAATTTGAATTTTCAATTTACTAATTTAGTAGTATTTAGTATTTTAGTATTTACTAATGAATTTGCATGAGATGAACATTGACTTCTTATTGTTGAGATTTATCATATTATCATTATTAATTTTATTTTATTTTTATATTTTTTATATTATATATGTGGCAACCCCCCGTCCCCATTTCCCAAAAATCCCTAAAATTTGGGGGTACTTCCACACGTCCCCCCTGTGCATCTCCCCGCACCCATGTTCCAGAGACTTGGTGGAACATTGCTTTTTTCCCATTTTCAACCTCAGATCTTTCATAGGATACACCTTGATTGTTCATCTCTATGTCTCCATTGAAAAATCATCACTTTCTCCATTCATGGTAGCAATTTAGGCCTGTATTCACATAACAAAGAACTAGTTTGGTATTTTGCTTATATTTTCTGAGCAGATATTTGATGTAAAAACTCTTTTGAAATTACCTTAGTAAATATTGCAGACACAAGATCGTTGCACGTTGGAATGTAGGAGTTCAAGCCAACAATCCTGTAGGAACGGAACCAACAACAGGCACAGCATTCAGAGGAAGAAGCTACAGGCTTGGCCGTTAACCTTTCTTTGAAGATCAGCCATTTTGTTCATCAAAAAATGAGTTTCGCTTATTCTCTTTGAGCAATTTTGAGATGATGCTAAAAGGGCTGGATTTTTCATTGGATACATGTGACCCTATTTTTCATTTTCATATTGATAAGACACTAGAATTAGTTTGATTAACATGTTGTTCCTTTTTTAAAGGAGGTTGCTGCTTAGTTGATAACAATTTACTTTAATGAATCTGATATTCTTTTGATGAAGGTTCCTCTGGAACATCAAGGAGTTTCCAGAGCATTTTATCTACTTAATCATGATATTGACCAGTTTAAAATTTTTCAGTGATATGTACAAAAGTCTTCCCTTAATTGTTTTTTATGTTGGTAGCTTTGGTGCTATACCTTACACTATAATTAATAGTGAACTTGTAACCATGTTCTACAAAAAGTGAATTTCATCATTCACAGGGTTGCCTTACCTTTTAATCCCTACATATTAGGTTACGACTCTTGTGAAGTGGCCCTTATTTTTATTCGAAGATAATAGTTATGATATGCTGGAATAATATGGTGAGCTAGTTTAGGTGATTCTAGGCTCACACTAAAGCAATGATATCAATATATATTGTGATTTACAATGCATAGGAGATCACATAAAAATGTACTCTTGGATGCATTTTTCGATGGGACTGTTTTTTACTTACATACACACACGTCTAAAATTGAGGCTGATGCTCTCTACTATATTATAACAGGTCTGTTTTTAACTTAATACACACACGTCTAAAATTGAGGCTGAAGCTCTCTACTATATGATAACAGTTATGATATGCTGGAATAATATGAGGAGCTGGCTTAGGTGATTATAGTACTCTTTTTTGATGGTGTATCATGGATAAGAAACAAATAAAGCAATGAGGCTTAGGTGATTGTAGCCTTACGGTATGGTATTCCCTTTTGATGGTGTATCATGGATAAGAAACAAATAAAGCAATAATACAAAAAATATTGGATTTACAATGCAGAACGCGATAATGGATGAAGATCATATAAAAATGTACTCTTGGATGCATTTTGCCGTGGGTGCATGTTTTATTGTCCCACACTTCTCTAAATTTGAGGTTGATGCTCTGTATTGTCTCCTTGCTTTTGTTCCTATTACATTTTGAAGTTTTTCAAGGTATACATTGAACTTCAGCAAGATTTCACCTATTGTAGTTGGATGTTATTAACATTTCTCGTCATACAAATTATTTTCCACATTGACTACCAATAAATTGAAGGGTATTGTTGGCTAGGTTTAGTCTTGATGCTAAAATTTGTTGCTAAAGTAACTGGTACTTCCATATTGATCAGTATTATTGATTCAATATTAATGAATGGGCTTCAAGTTTGAAGTTCTTAATTGACTAGGCTCCAAGTTCAAAGTTCTTAGGCGATTCTTGTTATAGTGCATGTACTGTCATATTGATTAGTATTCTTTAGTATTTTTGTATGGGGTCCAGGTTTGAATTTAATTGAATAAGCTTCAAGTTTGAAGTTCTTAGTTGGGCGATTCTTTTTATAGCTTATAGTGATATTGTCACATTTTTATTCTTCAATCTTCTTGTATTTCTTTAAGAGTGGGACCAAATCTTTGACTACCATTTTGTTTTTTATTTGTTTTTCATCGCTGACTTTGCAAATATATATTTTAAGTTATCATATTGAGCTATTTTAACGCTTTTCCCATGTTTTATTCATTTATTCGATGGTCAGAAAGTTCTCTGCCATATTGCATTGGCATCTCTATCAAGTGCTTCCCTTTCAATGATTCCTTGGATGCCTCTATCCACCTCATCCCCCATGAACAAGAGATCAATAGGGCAGTGAAAGAAGAGATTTATTGACAATATATCTAGGTCACATGGGTCTCCTCTGCAAAGCTCTTGGCCTTGAGATAGCCTTCTACTTAACACACCTTGTAGTAGAGGGCTTTCATAGTTCTTGATGACACTTGACACCATTGGCCACATGGCCTTGGGATCCTACTTGGACAATTTCAGGTTAACTATAAGTAGTGTTAGGGCAAGTTTGATTATTATATCCCATGGGGGGAAAGGATAAGTCAATGATGCTCTTTGAAGGAGGTGGACAATGAGGGGTATATCATTTTTAGATGCCCCATTTATTATGAGATTCTTGGGAGATTTCATTTTTTGTTCCAAGACTTTGGGAGGTCCCTTGCGACTTTCATCACTATCTTGATTAGTTGTGGTGGACACTCTTCATGTGTGAGGTGGTTACCCACAGGGACAAAGCTTACAAGTTTCTTTTAGACCTTACCCCATCAAGTTGATTACCTCCATTTAGCTTGTTGAATTTTTATTAGTTTTGTTAACATTAGATTTACCATAGCAGTTTAATCTTCTTTTCACATTCAATAAGCATATACTGAAACATAAAGAAGCAGGTAAACAAACACAAGAAGACACAAAGATTTATCTTGAGAAACCCTTCTTTACAAGGGAGAAAAACCCAACAAACTTTTCTTAGAGAGAATATCCTTGCCAATACAATATAACCAAGAACCAACTCTATCCACTAGAGAAAACCAACAAAGAAGAATACTTATCTCCATAAGAGATAACCCAACAATGTAGCTGCATCAAACCCTAGCTAGAGCGCTAGAGTATCTAACCTCCATTAACGTACCACCAAGACAAAAGATAAACCCTAGCGAGGGTTATGAGGAAACCCTAGCCAACCTATGCCCTTCTTCCTTCCTTCTTCGTTGGACTGCTGCAACTACTACTCTCCACAAGACTTGCGCTCTAGATGAGTTAGAGTGTGTGTCTCAAATGAGGAAGGTGTCACCTTTATTTATACTGGACTCGACAAGTGTCTTTTCTAGTGGGGCTGACATGTCTTCCCGGAAAATATATTTTCATTGTCTTTTTCCTGTGGGGTTGACTTCTCTTCTGGAGCATTATATTTCTTCTTTATTATTCTTCTATGGAGCCGACTTCTCTTCTGGGATCTTCTAATTTCTTCTGAGGCTTCTTTGATTTGTTCAATGGTTATTCTCCAACTTCTTGGCATCTTCATCTCTAAGAAAAGTTGTCTCGGAGGTGAATACCTCTCACTGCTACCAAAAACATCAACACTCCCTCTTAGCTAGGGAGGTATTCTCCATGATGTTCTCCTTTGGTCCTCATAGCCCTGCAGGCTATGCCATGGTCCTCAAACCATTCTACAGGTAGCATCATCACATCACACGTGGCTACAACCAATGTGGACCTATCAATCTCGTCTAGGGGCTATATCTTGCTAGAGAACACTAGGGCTACAACCTCATGACGCGTGTCATCATCGTCAAAGGCTACAACTGCAAGATGTGTCCACTTGGGCTAGATCTCAAGGGACGATGGGCTACAACCCATAATATCCCAACCAGATGAGCTACACCTCAAGGGTCGTTGGGCACCAACCCAATATGTCATCACAGGTCAACCCAACTTAGTCCATCGAGGAGTACGACCATGAAAAATATCCCAACCACATGGGCTACAACCCAGTACAACTTATCAGTCCATCAATAAGTGTCATACTCAACTCAGTCCATTGAGAAGTATCATCACAAGTCAACCCAGCTTGGTCCATCAAGGAGTATGACCTCGAAAATATCCCAACTACTTGAGCTGCACACAAGGGTCGTTGGGCACCAACCCAGTATATTATCACAGGTCAACCCGACTCGGTCCATCGAGGAGTATGACCTGGAGAATGTCTCACGAAGTTGCAACCATCAACACTTCCTCTTAATGAGAGGGGCATTCTCTACCACTCCAAGTTTTTATCACGGAAGTACTCAAACTTCAACTTGGCAAGGGGCTTGGTGAGAACAACTGCAATCTGCTCATCTATAAGAAGGTATTGCATCGGTGCTACTTTCCTTTGCACCATATCTCGAATGTAATGGTACTTGATCTCAACATGTTTCGAACTGTCATGAGATTTTGGATTCTCTGAAAGCTTCACACAATGCTGATTATCGCAATGAATCACGATGGGATCCAACATTTGTCCAAACAAGCCTGCAAGGAGCTTCCGAAGCCACATTGCTTCGCATACTGCTATACATACTGCAATATACTTGGCTTCTGCGGTACTCAAGGCCACATAAGTCTATTCCCTGCTACACCAGGAAACCATGGCAGACCCCAAACTGAAGCAACACTTGGAGGTGCTCTTCCTGTCCACCGCGCTCCCCAATCAGAATTAGCATATCCTTGCAATCTCATGTCAACACTAGAGGCATATCTCAGGCCATATCCAACTGTGCCTCACAAGTATCTCAACACATGCTTTGCAGCTACCCAATGCATATGTTTCGATTGACTCATGAACTGGCTAAGTGCACTCAGTGCATAACAAATATCTGGTTCGGTGTTAACCATATACATCAATGATCTAATTAATTGTTTGTACATAGTTGGATCAATCAAGTTTGAATCGGAAGAAAGCTCACTCAACTTCTTCAGATTCAACACCATTGGTGTAGCCATGGATGTACAATGCAATATCCCAAATCTCCTCAGAATCTCAACTGTTTACTTCCCTTGAATCGGGAAGATCTCATCAGTTCTCTGCCACCTCTAGTCCTAAGAAATAGTGCATCATGCCAAGATCCTTCATTTCAAACTTAGAGGCCAACTCATATTTGCACCAAGCAATGAGGCTCTCTGCTCCGATGAGAAATAAATCACCAACGTGCAGGGTCAAAATCAGGGACTCACCATCAACAACCTTGTTGATGCCCAAAAGCGCAACATAGGGTACCCGCTTGCAAATGATTGCAAACACTTTATTATTTAACTATATTTAATAATATACTACTAGGTGGGACCCCTTGTGTAACTTGTGTGGCTATGACGAAGAAATGACACATGCTTTACATGCTTATGAGTTGGCTGAGATGAGCCCTACAATTTATTTGCGTTTAAAATCTCTGTCGGAATGATTAACCAAATATGATGTTATGGGCGATATGATTTAAAAGGGAACGATGTTGTTTTTTTATAACACTCACAAGTATTATTATGTTACATTTATTTTGAGGAAGGACCTAAACTCCATGCTTAAGTTATATGTGTGATGTGGTGATTTCATGCTACAAGGGTACACACATTGTTTGAATTGGAAGTAAGGTTGGAACATGGTATCCCTAGAAAGTATTTTAGATATGTCACACTGGAGTTTTTAAACAAGGGATGTCACATTTGTTAAATCAGAGACTTAGGGAAATGGTGGTGTATTTGACCTGCATTAATTGATTTGGAGTTAGTGGTTGATGTGTTGTATGTTAGCTTGCTCGTACTGGCTATGGACGAATGTAGATACGACGTGCAATAAATGCACGTCGCTCTAACCGTCCTCGAGCCCACCACCCTAGTCATTTTGCATTTGCTCTTGTTGGTTGCTGTTGCTTCGTTTTGTTAGGCCGTGGAAGAGGTATACAAGCTTGGTTGTTTCTCCTTAGCAATTTTTACACAGGTATGGGTTTCTTGCTGCTCCATCCATGAATATTTCTTTCTGCTCTTTAATTAAGTCAACAATTGGCTCTTGAGTTTGCTCGTTGTCTGTGCATTTCCAAAGTTTATAATATATGGAGTTGTTGACTGTGTATGGATTGGTGGTTAAGTGTTGGCCTCTGTGGCGTTGTGTTTGAACCATGCACATTGAAAAGCTGTGTGGATGTTCTTACTGTGTATGTTATTTGTGCTTTACTTGTGGGAAAGAATACAATTGGGGACTCTCGGGCTTGCCTTGCCTCTGGTTTTTTGTTTTGGGTTTCTTCCCTAAGAGTATCACTGCTCCTTACCTGTGGGTTATATGAACACTCTACATGTCATTTAAGTTATTAGTCTTCATGCCCATTGTGCCCGCGTCCTTGTAACAACTCTGTGAATATAAATGCAAAGTTTTGTAGAAGCATTAAGCTTCTCGTGCTCCTTTGGCTAAACCCTCAATTTGGTCAGCTCGTCCCCCTCACTGCATTACTCGTCACTGTTATGTATTGAACCATGTGTTTTGGAAATTATTTTGGAAGTGGCCAACCCAGAATTTGATAAAGGCATTGTTCGTGCTTATTTTTGGTCACGGGTTTAGTTGATTATTCGCTGTGCAAAAATGGAAGGAATGTTAAGCCCACTCATGTGTCTGGTAGTACAGTTTGTCCTGTGGAGATATTGGGGTGATGACAACATTGCAAAATCATTATTTAAGGGTTACGATCTACTGTGTGCTCAATTTTGTATGAAAGGAATACCTCTATGGATGAATTATATATGCGTTGAGTGAGTTTTGTGAACAAGAATAAGAGGGATTTTAGGAGCGTTGTTATTTGAAGTTTCAATTTTGAAATATGTCATACAAAGGGATCTCTTTCGGGGCTACTTCGTGTGACCCTGTGGTGATTATATTGTGGACCACAGTCTGTCCATTCCTCGACTGTTGGCTGTGGTTATTGTGATTATTATGGTGCCAGTGTCTCCTCGACTCTGTGCACAAGCTGTGTTATTATTGTTGAATGTTTATTGGGCATTAAATTGTGAAATGATTACTGTGTAATGCAATTTCTAAATGCAAGTGAGCAACCTTGAAGTGAAAACCCAGTTCTGGATTTTTGAAAACAAAGTGTTGATTTTTAATTTTGAAACAGTAAGGGGTTTTGAATTTTAATTGACATTGAAGGCATTGTTAGATATATTAGAAAAATATCCATGGGAGTCCTTTCCATTATACCATTTTACGCAAAATACACTCCCCTCATTATCCCAATTACACTTTTTCACTCCATGTTTTGTTGTTACTCATTTTTTAAGGAAAAGTTTGTATGAAAATGAAAGAAATGAAGGGGCATTAATTGATGATTGGTATTCAAAGATATGTTTAGATACACAATTGATTGTTTGAACAATATTCATAAATATTCCTCCCCCATGATATCACTTTACGCTAAATACAAACCCTCCATACTCCCAATAACCCTATCAATTCCATGTTCGTGTGACAAGTAATGAATAGCATTTTTATGGATGGATTGCATGCGTCATGTAGTAATAATAGAGCTAATTCTTGATTTATATAAGTAGAGTTTCATGTATGGGTTATTAAGAACTTTTCATGACTGGTTAAATATTGCTACAGGATGTGTTTTTTCAGCAGAGACAGTAATGGCTGAAATAATAGACGCAGAGGTAACTGGCAGCGAGGCCATAGAATACCTCGGTTTTCTATTCACTTCGATGTTGATCCAAAAGAGTTAAACCAGTTGTTTCAAGCGGGGTTTTTCAATTTGGATGGCCATGGTATATTGCATCCCCGACCTGATAGACTCCCATTTCAACCTCCTCAGAATTTTCCGGGGATTCCTATTCCTCCACGTGTCAATGCAGCTCGAAGTCCCTGCTAATGACGGTTGGCAAGAAATTGTTCACTAGCTCGTCTCCCCACCGAGGTTGGCCCACTGTGTCCTTACCTTTACCACCACCAGTTAATCCCAATGTTCAAATTGCTCCTGTTGTTTTGTCAATACAATCTTCGCACACCAACAAAAGATTAAAAACTGATATCCCACAACCCGTGCAAGACAAAGAAAAAACAATAGCCTCCCCCTCTAGTCCATCCACAAAATCTTCTAAGTCCGTGTCTTCACGTCTCCACCTAAAATATGATTGCTCCCATGTGATCAATGCCATACAACCGCAAGGGTCTAACCAACCAAGGGCTACCCAAGAAAAGTTAGTTGGATACAATAGTGAGAAAATGAAATATGCCTCGCAAAGCAACAAATATGGGTTTTAAATGTTTTTTTTTTATGATTTTCAATGATGAAGATAGTGTTAATAATTTTCAACTTATTTTGGATATTAAGCTTTATTTTGGATATTTTTGTGGATAAAATGGATATATTGTTTTCATGGGATATGTCCTTAAATTTTGCTGATATTTAAATATTTGATTTAAATGATATCCATGGGAGCTACAAGGGTGTTATATGATCCAAATGATAAATTTTGTATTTTATATTTGATGATTGAAAGAGAATGATGGGAGTCACAAGGGGTTCCCACCTATTTAGTAATTATTAACTAGACCCTTATTTATATATTATTATTAATTATTTCTCTCTAAACTAATTAGTTAAATTAATTTGACTTAACTAAAGGAAGTAGTTGAACTACCTCAACCTATTGAGAAAGAATAAAGGTTTAATGAGAGGAAGAAACAAGGGGGGAATAGAAGGAGAAAGACAAAACTAAGGTTTGCTTTTTAGTTAATGAGATAGCTTCAATTTTCATTCGTTTCTGAGTTTACTTGAAAGCCTAATCCTCTTGTTGACAACATGGTCTTATTAAAGGAAACACAATTAAAAACTGAATCATACTTTTCAACAACTTGTTTTAATGATGTTTGATTAATCCTTGATAGTTTGTGTATTCTTGTTTGTTTGTGAATTAATTTTCATGGCCGATAAAGATTATCTTGCAGAGTCAAATGGAAACATGTTGTGGCAAGTTGATCCAAATCATTAATGTCAGTTGTATTTATTGTCAGAGTCTTTTTGTATGGTGCCCATCAGATACTTCTAAATCTGACTTTGGTCCATACCCTAGCAGGGGTTTGTAAAGAGAAATACACTTTTTGTATCTCAGAATGAAATAAATCAGATTATTGTCTTGTCTCATACATGTGTTTTCATGACTTGGTGCCTCCTTTTGCTTTTGGTCTCCATGTTTACTTTATTGTAAAAGTTGTATACATTCTTATAGCTTTGTTAAATTTTATTTTTACATTGCAACATATACAAATCATAAAACCAACCATAATCCTTGTAATAAATACTTGTGGATTGAGTAAATATTTTGAGGCTATAAACCCTAGGTAACATTCCCTACTATCTTGTCCTAGCCAGGTAAGATATGAAAATGATTGAGTAGGGTGTTCCATACATTTTCCTCAACAAATCTTATAGTACAGGTTGGCATCAACAACACTCTCACTAAAACCCAAACTCATCAGGTATCCATTAATCCTCACATACCAAGCTCGAGGTGCCTGCTTGAGTCCATACATGGCCTTCTTCAACCTGCACACATGGGACTCCTTTTGAATCACGAAACCATCTAGCTACTTGATGTACACCTCTTCCTCAATCTCTCCGTTGATGAAGGTTGTCTTCACATCTATTTGATGTAGTCTTCAACCCATGGTTGAAGTAAGGGAAATGATCGTCCGAATGGAGGTGTACTGAGAAATAGGAGCAAATGTCTCCTTATAGTCTATTCTCTCTACCTGAGAGAATCCTCTAGCCACAAATATCGCTTTGTGCTTCTCTATGCTCCCATCAACTGCATGTTTGATCTTATAGATCCACTTGGAAGTCACCACAGACTTCCCCTCAGGGCTTAGAATAATATCCCACACATCATTCTTCATGATGGACTAATGCTCCTCCATAATGACATCTCTCCATACCTACTGACTAGATGCCTCCTCATAACAAGAAGGATCAGAATCAATGATGTGGCTCATCGCTGCAACATAGCTCGAGAATCTCCAAGGTCTCTTACTTTCTCTAAAAGTACCATGGGGAGCTGCATGTCCCTCTGCCTCTTGCAAATTCTGACGAGTCCATGGAAGCCTCTTCTGGCCTACTGCAATACATCAACATGATCTACTAGATCAACTGGATCAACAAGCTCAAATGTCTCAACGAGCTGGATTGGCTCCCTTTGAACTGTTGAATGGTGAGGGGGAGAAAACACCATCTCCTCCTACTTCTCACTGTCAATCTCCAAGTGATATTCTCTATACCTCTTGAAGGCTACCTCCTCCTCAAAGGAAACATCCCTGCTCACCTCAATCTGTCTCTAACCTGGGATGAAGATCCAATATGCCTTCGAAGATTCACTATACCCAACAAATGTACCCTTCCTTCATGAAGGGTCTAACTTCGTCCTTTTGTCCTTGGGTACGTGAATGTAAACAAGACACCCAAATATCCTGAAGTGTCCAACCACATGCTTCACTTCGGTGAAATCCTCCTTGGGAGTCATGTTCCTCAAAATCCAAATTTGAAGATCACATAGTATTGTTGAATTTTAATATGTTTAGCTCATGCACATGTAGTTTATTTCAATTTAGCATGTACTTGAACCATAAACAATGCAACAATACATACACAAGTGTCGTAATAACCAAGATCACAAGAAGAATAACCATGCACAAGAACACAAGAAGTATCGTGGGAAAACCCTTCTCAAACAAGGGAAAAACCCAACAATCCTTTGCTATATTCTCAAGAGAATATCCCCCACACCATAGACCTTAGCACACAAGAGGGTGCTTACCAAAACCTAGAAATTAATGCCCAAGAGAGGTGCACACTTCAGTGGTACAAGTGCTTGATGAAATTATGAGATGACAAGTGAGTGAGTGCGTGTGATCCACAATGAGGATCCACTCTTATTTATACAAGAATTGGCAACAAAATATGTCTATTGGCACAATAGGGCCGACCTCATTAACTCAATAATATAATTAATTATTACACAATAATAATTATCTTTCACATGGTGGGGCCGACTTGTACCTTTTACATCACAATTTAGGGTTACAAGTAAATCTTACTCTTAGACAATATAGCAAAGATCTCACACATCCATTAGTGCTCAACCACTAGGGACATGTCCACCTATGCTCAGCCACAAGGATGTCCCTCTCAATATATCAATTCAACTGAGTCCACAGGAGTACCATCTGGAGAACCATTTCAAGTCGACTTAACTAAGTCCATAGGAGTATAGGGCAGGAGACCATCCCAATCCAACTCAACTCAGTCCAGAGGAGTACAAGGCAGGAGACCATCTCAACTCATCTCAACTCAGTCCAGAGGAGTAGACAAGAGACCACACATCATAACAACTCAGTCCAGAGTCTGACACACACCCATCACATGGGCACACCCAACACTTGGGCTCCCTCACATAGATGTTTCAATTTAGTCCAGAGGAGAACGATACAGAGGATGTCTCATGAAGCTGCAATCAACAACACTCCCTCTCAGCAAGGGAGACATTCTCCACCAGGCCAAGTCTCTCACGGAAGTACTCGAACTTCGTCCTGGCAAGCGGTTTGGTGAAGACATCTGCAACCTGCTCATGTGTATAAAGGTATTGCACGTGTATTGATTTCCTCTGCACCATATCTATGATATAATGGTATTTGATCTCAATGTGTTTTGATTTATCGTGAAACACAAGATTCTCTGAGAGCTTCACACAGCTCTGGTTACCGTAATGGATAATAGTGGAATCCATCTCAGGACCAAATAAATCTGCAAGGAGCTTGCAAAGCCAAACTTCTTTGTAGACTGCCACACATAACATTATGTACTTTGTTTCTACAGTACTCAAAGCCATAGAGGTTTGTTTCCTACTGCACCAAGAAACCATGGTAGATCCCAAAGTAAAACAACAACCGGATGTGCTCTTCCGGTCCACTGCACTCCTTGCCCAATATGCATCGACATATCCCTACAATCTCATGTCTACACCGGAGGCATATCTTAGGCCATATCCAACTGTGCCTCGTAGATATCTCAACATATGCTTCGCTGCTATCCAATGAGTTTGTCTCGGCTGACTCATACACTGAGTGAGTACATTTACTACACAACATATATCAGGTCTAGTGTTAACCAGATACATCAATGATCCAATCAACTATCGGTAAAGATGTGGATCAATATCGCTTGAATCAGTAGAAGCCTCGTTCATTTTCTTCATATCCATCACCATCGGTTTAGGCATGGATTTGCCCTCTCTCATACCGAAATTGTTCAATATCTCCACTGTATATTTTCCTTGACTCAGGAAAATCTCATCAGTCCTATGCCATACTTCTAGTCCCAAGAAGTAGTGCATCATACCCAGATCCTTCATCTCGAATTTAGAAGTCAATGCGCGCTTGCATTCATCAATAAGAATTTTTTAATCGGTGACGAATAAATCATCAACGTACATGACCAAAATCAGGCACTCGTCACCAACAATATGCTAATATAAGTTTGGATAAAAAACACTCTTGTTGAAGCCCAAACTCATTAGGAATCCATCCATCTTCTCGTACCAAGCACGATGTGCCTGCTTTAGTCCATACAAAGATTTCTTCAACCTACACACATGAGATTTATGCTCATGTATCACAAATCTATCTGGTTGCTCGATGTAAACTTCTTCCTCTATATCGCCATTGAGAAATGTTGTCTTTACATCCAACTGATGTGGTCTCCAACCCATGGATGCAGCTAAGGCAATGATCGTACAGATGGAAGTGTATCGGGTTATAGGACAAAATGTCTCCTCATAATCTATTCCATCCGCCCGAGAGAATTCTCTGGCCACAAATATCGCTTTGTACTTCTCAACACTTCCATAAGCTACATGTTTGATCTTATAGATCCACTTGGAAGTCACTACAGAATTCCCTTCTGGTCTCGGAAAAATATCCCACACATCATTCTTCATGATGGACTGATACTCTTCGGTCATGGCATCTTGCCAAAACTGTTGTCCTGTTGCTTCTTCATGATAAGAAGGTTCAGTATCAATGATGTAGCTCATAGTTGGAATATAGCTCAAAAATCTGTGTGGTCTCTTGCTCTCTTGGAATGTACCTTGAGGAGATGCATGTCCCTCTACCTCCTGCAGAGTCTGTCGAGCCCATGCATGCCTTTTATGGCCTACTGCAATGTCTCTGGGAACATCAACTAGAGCTACGGGATCAATTGGATCAATGACTGTCTCCCGCTGAATTGCTGAAGGGGGAGAAGGTATTGTCTGTTAGCACTCGGGAATTTCTTTGGGTTGCATCAAAGAAAACCCCAAGGTAACTGTTTCAACCAACTGTAGATTGTATTATGACCTATACAACTAGATAGGGCTCTCTCAGATGTCTAATGAATGGTAATTACTCAAGGGTTTCATCAATAAAGGCACAAAGGCCAAATTCTGCAATAGGATAGGTTTGTTTTTGTTTTAAAAGGGTTGGTAGGACCCACAAACAAGGAAAATGTACCATTGGGCAATGGAGTCAAGTTCTAAAATTAAAATATTGATCTAATGACTGGTGGTGTACTCACAACGAACAAAGGCAAAGTAAGTGTTATTCTTCAACGACATGCAATATTTTGGATGGCAGCAGAAAAGAGAAAGGGGCAACCCATCACACTCAGAGAATCTATGTTAAGTACCTATACCATATCTGCAAATATACTTCAATAAGAACAAGAATAAACCATAAACCATTCACCATAATATGAACATAAAAATATATAGAAAACTCGTGAGGTAGGGTAACACCATTCAATGTAAGGTGGACTAGGTCCACTATATTATTAAATAAGACTCATTATGGTAGTTAGATATAATAAATGTAAGAAGACTTCTTAGAAGGTTCTACTTCTAGAAAATTCCTCCTCTAGAATGTTCTTAGGTGATGGTAGCACTATATAAAGGGGTTCAAGCAATGTAATAGGATATGAAGAGAAGTATTGTATTTGGAGAAGTAGCTCAATAGGAGGATGCCCACTCGAAGAGGCAAGTGAACTCCTCTCCTTCCATAATAGGATCCATTGTATCGTGTTGCCCTACCTCAAGGGTTTCTATAATAAAAGTGTGGTTTATTCTATATTGTTCTATGGATCTATTGTGTATTAAGTATTTTTGGTGGTTATATTTGTAGATCTACTCGGGTACTTAACAATTGGAATCAAATCACTTTCCTTGGCCAAAGAAGGGAACACATTTTTTCTCTTTTTTGCAGAATTTTTACAGGGAAGAAAAAGAGGGTGATGCACTTCATGTTCATATCTGAAGATTTATGGGATGAATTTGGAAAAACAAATTGGGTATTTTAATTCCTCTTGGAAAAATACCTAATTTCAAAAAAACAATCAACTGAAACGGAGACCGAGAAGTAAAGTTATGACCATTTGAAATTCAATGGTTTTTCAGTTTTTTTTCCGGAAAAAGCCGCAATTTTCTGTAGTAATTTATTGTTCTATTTTTTGGGTTTTTTCATGACGGCGGTGGGAATGCAAAGTTCATATTTTTTCATAGGGTTCTCAGATGGCTATTTCATCTCAAACCCTCAAAGAAATTCTACAAATGTCTGAATCATTCAAATCCCAATTGCGTGGCACATTGCATGACATATTGCATGACCTTGTAGATGTCCTCAATGATAGTTTTCGTAGTATTCAAGATTCATTAGATAACATGTAAGAGAGATTTCTTATTATGGACATCAGGGATGAATATACTCAAGAAATATATTATTGGTATGATTTTGAGGCCGATTGTGATGATTGGTATATGGATAGTTGTCATTTCTGGGATGACAACCACTTCCATCTTTTATTTGATGACTCTACTCCACCTTCTGTAGAGCACATCAATGTGACACATCATGAGCTAGTTATGATTACCAGTGTCCATCATGCATATTCTACAACAATATTTTTCTTTCCAGATTCATCTTTCACCCTTTCCCACTATGTGGATGGATATTTTTATTTGGATCCACATGATAGGTGTCAGTATTGGGAGCATCATTTTCAATTGGTTATTGGGTGTCAATATCTTCCGTGTGGATTTCACATAAGAAATTGGACATGGGACCCTGGTTTACAATGGCGGTTGGACTACTTCAACATGGTGGCTTCCATTTCTCAATGGGACGGTTCTCTAGTCTACTTCAACACTATGGTACACACTTATCCATGGGACCCTGGTATATGGTTGTACATCAAGCGTTGAGGACAATACTTTCATAAGGGGGATGGAATGTTAGGTAGTTAGAGAGGTAGTGGGGGGGCCCAGAGGACCCATAGTGATAATATTGGAGACCATTCAATGTAAGGTAGACTAGGTCCACTATATTATTAAATAAGGTTCACTATGGTAGTTAGATATAATAAATGGGTAGTTAGATATAATAAATGTAAGAAGACTTCTTAGAAGGTTCTACTTCTAAAAGATTCCTCCTCTAAAATGTTCTTAGGTGATGGTAGCACTATATAAAGGGGTTCAAGCAATGTAATAAGATATGAAGAAAAATATTGTATTTGGAGAAGTAGTTCAATAGGAGGAATTCCCCTCGAAGAGGAAAGTAAATAGGAGAGGATCCGTTCCATAATAGGATCGATTGTATGTTGTTGCCCTACATCAAGGTTTTCTATAATAAAAGTGTAGTTTCTTCTATATTTCTCTATGGATCTATTGTGTATTAAGTATTTGTGGTGATTATATTTGTAGATCTACTCAGGTAATTAACAATCTAGCAAAGGATGAGTTTTCAATGTAACTTTAGATGAAATACAAAAAGATATATTACTATGAGCATAGCATCAAGCATGGATGAATTATGAACCTACAATCTTTAAAACATAACAAGTATTTACCATATGAATGGAGCATCGAAGATGGATGAATTCCAAATATTTACTCTCAGCTAAATATTGGAAAGAACAAACAATTATGAAGATGAGCATTACAAAGAAAATACATACTTAAAACAACACCGTAATGAATCTTTGCTTCATGAAAGCACGATACTTATGCATTTAGCTCATAAAGATATTCAGGAAAAAAATACACAGTCCAACGCCCTAAGGGTCCAACCCCTCTCTACTCTTGTAACATGAAATATATAGCACTATAGGTCTTTTCGATCTCACCATTTCGAACTCCAACCCCTTTTCCAAAATAAAAATAGTTACAAACAGAAAATGACATGTTTTAACTGATTTCCTGCTTTTCAAGAGGCGAAATTATGAAAAATAGGATTCAAAATTCCACTTGTAACTCTCAAACTGTAATAGTTATGTAACCCCTGAGAACTATTTTTGTAGGTAATCTAGTTATAAATAAAAACCTCTCTCGGTTTCTTGAAATTCATCTCCAGCTGGCTGGAATACGTGTCGCAAAAATATGTCTCAGACAGGAAATCATGAAAATTGAAAAATAGGGCTCAAATATTCCTTTGAATATTCCAAAATACGAATTTTTTTTCAAATATGAGAGAGGTTTTTATTATTTGGTTTGTCCTCAACAAAAACCTCTCGGGGATTTTAAAAATTACTCTCCAGTTGGTCGAAAAATAATCTTGAAGTTGAACACTAAACCGGTCATTTGCGCAGCGTGCCTTGTAGCCCGTGCACAAGAAAATCCTTTGCGCGACAACATCCCCTGCACGACAAAATACCATGCGCGACAACATCATCTGCGCGAGGAGCGTGACAACATCTCTTGCGTGACATCATCATCTGCGCGACATCATCCTCTGTGCGACAACATCCCCTCAGTGACAACATCCTCTACGCAACATCATCCTCTGTGCGACGCTAGCAAATTTTGCAGCGCATAGTTGCAAATGGAAATGGAAATAATAAATGATAAAACTTCCTTTTGAAACCGACCCTTGGAGATGTTAGATGATGCCATACATAAAAGCAATATTGGTGCTAACATACATGACTTTGCAAACTGCTGACAAACCTCTAACATTAGCTATGAAAATCATGGTGCTAACAACTGGCTCCAATGGGGATGCTATGCTCCCAATGAGGTAGCAAAGAACTCGTAGACCAGGTGCCTTATCCATTAGGTTGTTCCCAAGCCAGATACTATGATTTGCAACCTGTAATATGTTTCGACACCAACTTATTATGCAACTGAACTAAACCCAAACTAAAAAATGATGAAAGAAATGTTCGCACACTGAGCTTATTCACACCTACATACCTAATTTTTGAGAAACTTCCAATCAAATGAAATCAAAATTCCAATGCAACTATGCAAGAACTTTATCCATTGTTTTCTTTCTTTGCACATGCTTGCTCTGAGTCCCGTTTACTGATAATTCATTCAAAAATTTATCTACAAATTCAAATCTAAAAAAATTACAAACATGGGGGTCGTTTACCGCCTCCAACAAAATTGCAAATGGATCCTCAAAAACATGCATAAAACAACAATCATGTTTCACCCCTTCCATTGCATCCTCGTTTTCATATAATTCAACATGTTGATTGCCACAAAGCCACTAAAAAATCTGCTGAGACTACTGGAAATAACGAACTTCTGAATCAAAAGACAATGCTGGCTAAAATGAAACCCCTAGTGGCAAGCAATCCATTTTAAACACTGACTTTGATTGTCCATCATATTTATTTCCAAGCTGGTAGTTGATCACTGGATGCAAATCTTAACTGAAATAACCTTCCATGTGATAAGCAACATGGTTATTAAATGTATGAAAAGGTTGTTGGTCCTCTTGACCGATAACAATTTGTTCATGTAAAACATTGTCGTTGTGAATGCAGTCAGACTTCCCTGCTTTCTTTGTTATCTCATGATTTACTTTCAACCATTCAAAGGAAGAAAAACATAATGAAAGATAATTTTCATTGGCAAGTCCATTTCTTTCTTCATATTCAACATCATGCCCGGAGGATTTCTGATTTGAAACATTATAAACATTTTGCTTCAACAATTTGAAATAAGCGAAACACAATGGCAAAGTTCTTTCACCTGATTCAAAACTTTCTTCATTTTCTTCACTGCTGTCATATGCACATTTGGCGATTTCTTTGGATTGCTGAAACTAAACACTTCCCGATGGAGAACATGCAGTTGGCTGCTCTGAAAAAAGAATCTCATAATTATCATTATATTCATCATATTTAGGCAAGTCAACTACATCTGCAATGTCATCCACAAGGAAAAATCTCGGTACATCAACTTTCTCTTCAGTAGGCTAATCCTTATCTTCTGCAACCATGTCATTATTGAAAACTTCGAAAAAATGCATGAAACAATCAATTTTCTGCTCATGTTGAAAAAGATCGGGATGTAAATCAGCTTCTTGTTTATGCACAATCTCATGTTCTTCTGCTACACCATCGTTCTTTGTATTTGCAACACTCTTTAAATTATGATTTTGCAGCCTCTGACATGCTTGAAGATTGTCTTCCACTTCCTTAGCATTATTGAACATCTGTTGCAAAGACACAGACTTCCTCTCCATCAGAAGAAAAGATAAGTCTGATTGAAAGGTTGTTATATAATTGAGCATGGCAACAACTTCAAGAGGTTGGACTTCTTTAGACAATTTATAATAAAGACTAGCAAAACTCCTACTGAAATTTGAGATGGTTTCATCTTTCATTCTTTTCATGGCATAAAACTCTGAAAGGAGTAGATTCCATGACTTTCTGTCACCCCAAAATTTACGAAAAACTTCCCTCAATTCATCCCACGAGCTAATCGACTAAGACTCCAAATGTCTGAGCCATGCTTTGGCATCTCCTTGTAAGGATTGAGCAAAGGCCCTCATAGACACATCATCATGTTCAATCTTAAAAAGGTCTATAAAATGCTCAAAGACCTGAATATGTTTTTCAGCTAAATGTCCATCAAGCTCCCCATTGAACCTAGGAAGATACTTATAATGTTTCAGAGGAAAGTCATGAAGGATAGAAGGCAATTTAAGAGGACTGTATCTTTCTTGAATCTTGGAGGGTGCAGGATTAAGAACAAAAGGTACAAGCTATGCTTTGGTTTCATTAATCTCACAAGAACGATCATGAACATCATATGGTTCAGAGGAAGGAGCTTGGTGAATACCAGTTATACAATAAGGAGGTATACCTACAGTTTGCAATGAAGGATATACAAGGGTAGATATTTTGGATTCATTTGATTGCAGTAAGTGAAGAAATATTCTTTTGAAAAACTTAGGAAAGGACAAGAAGATATTGATAAAACAGAAAAGTACTTATTGAACTAAACTTAAGCTCGAGTACTTGATTTTTCCATACTGATCTTCCATATCTCTGTCAACAGGTCTAATTCTCCAGTGGAGTATTTGAATCACATTTGAAGCTTGATTGGAGTCGTCATGAAAACTTTAGCTCTAGATTCTTTTGCTAGGAGAATCACCTTCAAATTGATTTTCTGATGTGTGGAGTCACCAGAGCATAAATACAACCAATATGTGCCTAAGTGTCTGTTGCTCTCAGACCTTAGAACTAAAACAATGTTGTTCTTCCCAAGGAAAATAATATCAATCGTTCCCTGACAACGACGCAAAAATTTTAGCACTCGGGAATTTCTTTGGGTTGTTTCAAAGAAAACCCCAGGGTAACTGTTTCAACCAAATTTAGATTGTATTATGACCTATACAACTAGAGAGGGCTCTCTTAGATGTCTAATGATTGGTAATAACTCAAGGGTTTCATCAATAAAGGCACAAAGATCAGATTCTGCAATAGGACGAGTTTGTTTTTGTTTTAAAAGGGTTGGTAGGACAAACAAGGAAAATGTACCATTGGGAAATGGAGTCAAGTTCTAAAATTAAAATATTGAGCTAATGACTGGTGGTGTACTTACAGAGAACAAAGGAAAAGTAAGTGTTATTCTTCAGCAACATGCAATATTTTGGATGGCAACAAAAAAGAGAAAGGGGAAACCCATCACACTGAGAGAATCTAGCAAAGGATGAGTTCTCAATGTAACTTTAGATGAAATACAAAAAGATAGATTACTATGAGTAGAGCATCAAGAATGGATTAATTTTGAACCCACAATATTTAAACATATAACAAGTATTTACCTTATGAATGGAGCATCGAAGATGGATGAATTCCAAAGATTTACTCTAAGCTAAATACTGGAAAGAACAAATAATTATGGATACAAGCATTACAAAGAAAATACATACTTAAAACAACATCGTAATGAATCTCCGCTTCATGAAAGCACGATACTTTTGCATTTAGCTCATAAAGATATCCAGGAAAAAGATAAACAGTGTTGAAATGATGTAACTACAAAGAGTATTCTTATTATTATTGATATATTATTCATAGGATCAATCCCCATTATGGATTGATCATGTCGGTTATTGTAATAAGACAAAATCGCCTTTTGCGGATTGGTCAAAAGACAATTGTAATAGGAAGAATAAGAAGTCGGCCCCAACAGATATTAAAGAGGCCCATAAATATAATAAAGGTGGGTTTACCCACCCAGTTTGAGAAGTCATCCCTGCCAGTGAAGAGACACTTCACACCTGCCAGACTTGTATAAATAAAGAGGTCAACGCCTCACTTAGACACACAACTCACTTGCTCATTTTGAGAGACAAGTTTTGGAATTGCAGAAGAAGGAGAGAGAGTGGTGCATCTTTGGGAGAGGAACTTCTGTTTTAGTTTGAGTTATCTCTTGGCATTGTATTGGCTATCTATATTAAGGAAGTTTTGTTGGGTTTTCTTCCCCTACAGGGTTTCCCGGGATAAATGTTGTGTCTCTTGTGATTGTGTATTTCTCAGTGATCTTGGATTATGCTATTGCTATCTAATGAAATTCAAACATCTATAATAATGGCTTAAACATTAACATGGTTTCAGAGCCAAGTTGAAGAGAGCATCTTTCACAAGAGAAAAATGAAAAACGTCACTGTTGTCATACATGAAAATTAGGGATTTTTGTTGGAAAGGTATTTCAACCCTAAAACCACTTAGAAAAGTGCGCCCTCCCCCAAGGTCATTTTGGCACCTTCAGCGCACCTTTTCAGTGGCTAGATCTCCCAAAAAGTGAAACCCTGGTTTCACAAAGTACCAGAAAACCAGAGTACCAGAAGTACCAGAGTACCAGAAGTACTAGAAAACCATAAGCACCAGTCCAGAAATCCACAGATCAAGTTTGAGGGGGTAAAAGTTGGATTTTCAAAATTCTAACTACACCAACATACTCACCTCAGCTCAGCGCATCTATTCCCTGGATTAGAATTTCAAAATTTGAAGTTTGAAAAATTAGGGTTTCCTCATAAAACCCTAAGTTGCAGTTTCAGAACCAGTTGCAGTTGTAGCCGTAGAACCAGTTGCAATCACCCTTGAAGTTTTCTTAATAGTTGGTAGTGATTACCGCTGCTACCAGATGGAGCCAGTACCTGCAAATGCTTTCCGAGGTATGTACTCACATATGTTTAATGGTTAAACCCTAAAGAGTATTTGCAGGAGAAGAGATCTCTTGCCATAGATCTAGAAGGATATCAAGATCCAAACACATTCAGAGGAATGATGAAACCCAGGTGTGATTATTCTGATATGCATCTATTTTTCATGAAAATTATCTTGATCAGTGTTTCATGTTGAAGCTATGATCAAATTATTAGAAGGATTAAAAGTTGATCATAAAGCTTATCCTCTAACCTAACCTTCTGTCAAGATAGCGTATTGTCTCAGTACAGAAGACAGGTTGAAGAAAGCACTCATCACTTGAGTGAAGGAGACCTGGAAGAAAAGCAAGCACTCATTCTTGAGGACAAGGCTCTAGGTTTGATTAATCAAGATTAATAAGATTCAAAGGTACACATGACAAAGTTGATGACTATAGTTGAGATAGCAGTCGTCGTAAAATATTATACCTGATAGCATGTGAGCATATAGAGGTAAATGCTTTGCTTGATACAACTAACACCTCCTCTAGGAGAAACCTCATGTGTTAGTTCGAGGTTGCCATGGAAGAATGCTTGGTCAAAACACTATGAGAGTGTTGACCTCATTTCGTATTGTATTCCTTACCTTTAATCTTTGCTTCAGATATATTATAAGTGATAGCTCTAAAGGAGCTACTATGATGATTGTTCATGCTATTGCTTTATATTATCAGAAGGATATTATTCTTGCTTGTTGTTTTGTTGACCTTTCTCCAGGTCACATGTAATAACCCTGAGGAAGCTATAGTGAAGGTTGCAGAAGGCAACATGCTAAAGGAGAGACCATAAATGAAGCAATCATCATTGTAAGAGAAGAAGGTGGCTTGCATAAGCTAAAGGGTCACTCAGAAGTTTCCATGACCCATGCCATTGAAGAATATTTCTATAGAAGATTAGCTCACATCAACTACAAGGCACTACCATACATATGCAAAGTAGTCACAGGTTTACCAGAACTCAAAGGTGACCATGAAGGCATATGCAATGGATGTGCACAAGGGAAGAACATCAATAACCTGTTTCTGAAGAGGGACAACAAGGCAAAAGGAGTCCTAGAACTCATTCATTCAGATGTATGTGACCTAATGCCATCGTCCTCCATTAGTGGGTCCATATACTATGTATCATTCATTGATGATCATTCTCGTAAGACGCGGATATATTTGAAGTGTTCAACAAGTTCAAGGAATTCAAAGCCTTGATAGAGAACCTTTCTGTAAGGAAGATTAAGATACTCAGGTCAGATAATGGAGGAGAATATACCTCAAAAGCGTTTGTGAACTTATGCAAAGATGTTGGGATCAAGAGGGAACTCACTACTCCCTATAATCCCCCAAAAAATGGTGTAGCTGAACGGAAGAACATAACCATACTGGAAGCTGTGAATACTATGATCCATGATCAAGATCTTCCTATTGGACAGAAGCAACAATGGCAGCTGTTTATGTGCAGAATCGATTGTCCCATAGTGCACTTGGGCTCAAGACACCGGAAGAGATGTTCACCGGAAATAAGCCAGAGGTAAGCCATCTCAAAATATTTGGCTGTCCAGTGTTTATTCATATACCTAAAGAAAAGAGAAACAAGATGGACCCTTCAGGAAAGAAGGGAATATTTGTGGGATACTGTGAGGTCTCCAAGGCCTTCAAAATCTATATACCGGGTCAACATCACATTGAGATCAACATGGATGTGACCTTTGATGAAGATACACCGCTCAAGAAATCTAAACTATTCCAGCTTAAAGAGGTATATGAAGAGGAATCCATAATCCCCAATACTGCAATGAGGGAGGTTCCCAAAGCAGCAGAACCAGTGAGCGAAGTCGTAACTTCCCCTGATGAGGAACTTCTAGAAGACCATGATATAGTAGAAGTGCAAGAACCTCCTCAGATGATGATCCTCCATAAAAGAAAGCCAACTTGGGCTAGAGATCTTATTCAAGATGGAGAGAAGTATGGTGTTCCCCAAGGAACTAAGAGATAGGTGAAAAGACCAAAGCCATTCTCCAGTTATACGTCTTTGATGTGTGATCTCCTAGAAGAGGAGCCTACCTACTTTGAATAAGCCATTCAGAGGAAAGAATGGGTAGATGCCATGACAGAGGAATACCAATCCATAATGAAGAACGAAGTATGGGAAATAGTTCCCAGACCGAAGAATAAAGATGTGGTATCCTCCAGATGGCTCTTCAAAATAAAACATGCTGCTGATGGAAGTATTGAGAAGTATAAAGCAAGATTTGTCGCTCGTGGATTTTCCCAGAAGGAAGGCATTGACTATGAAGAGACATTTGCTTCTGTGGCCAGATACACTTCGATCAGAACCATCATAGCTCTTGCAGCTAAGATGAAGTGGAAGCTGCACCAAATGGACGTGAAGACATATTTCCTAAACGATGTTATCGAAGAGGAAGTGTATATAGAGAAACCTCAAGGATTTGAGGTTGAAGACATGAAGTCTCATGTCTGCATATTAAAGAAAGCCTTATATAGATTGAAGCAAGCTCCTAGAGCTTGGTATGGCCATATAGACAGTTTCTTGACGAGCTTAGGCTTTACCAAGAGTAAAGCAGACTCTAATCTCTACTTCAAAATCATGAACAATGAGCCAGTAATCTTACTGCTATATGTGGATGACTTATTCTTAACTGGAGAAGAAAATCTCATCATTGAATGTAAAAAGAGACTTGCCTCAGAATTTGAAATAAAAGACCTTGGCCTAATGCATTATTTCTTAGGTCTTGAGGTATGACAGAGTCCTGAGAGGATCTTCCTTAACCAAGGGAAGTACACGGTCGAAATCTTGAAGAGATTCGACATGTTGGAATGCAAGTCCATGAATACACCCATGGAAGTGAAGCTGAAGCTGTTGGTTGATACTTCGTCATAATTGATTGATGCCACACTGTACAGACATGTTATTGGATCGTTGATGTACCTGACGAACACCGGACCATACATTTGTTTTGCTATGAACACCTTGAGTCAATTTTTGGTAGAACCGAGATGTGTTCATCTAGTGGCTGCAAAACATGTGATGGGGTACCTTAAAGGTACAATAGATTATGGTGTAAGCTATGATGGAGATCATGATTTCACATTGAGTGGATATATTGATGCAGATTGGGCATGAAGTGTTTTTGACAGGAAAAACACTTCATAATGTTGTTTCAGTTTGGTATCATGTATGATCTCATGGCAGAGTAGGAAGCAATCTAGTATTGCTCTCAACACAGCGGAAGCAGAATACATTGCTTCATGTTCTACCAGCTGCGAAGCTATATGGCTTCGAAAGTTGTTGACCAACCTATTTGACTTAGAGATGAGAGCAACCTTGATTCTATGTGACAACCAGAGCTGCATAAAAATGAGAGAGAATCCTATACTCCACGACAGGTCAAAGCACATAGAGATCCGTTATCATTACATCCGTGACATGGTACATAGAGGAGCCTTAAAGCTCCAGTACATTAGCACAGATGAACATGTTGTTGACGTGTTGACCAAGCCCCTATCTCGTGTGAAGTTTGAGTACTTCCGAGATAAGCTTGGCATAGTTTGAAAGGACCTTCCTCGAAAGGGGGAGTAGTTGTTGTGATGAGATATTCCTTGCTTCCGACCTTGTGGTTGTGACGTAAAGTAGGACATGTACCTTGCTTCTGACCCAATTGTCAGACGTAAAGCAAGATGAGATGTGTTCCTTGCTTCTGACCTAGTTGTCAGACGTAAAGCAAGATGACATGTGTTCCTTGCTTCTGACCCAGTTGTCAGACATAAAGCAAGATGATATGTGTTCCTTGCTTTTGACCCAGTTGTCAGACGTAAAGCAAGATGAGGTGTTCCTTGCTTCTGACCCAATTGTCAGACGTAAAGCAAAATGAGATGTTCCTTGCTTCTAACCTAGTTGTCAGACGTAAAACAAGTTGATATGATGAGACTAGCACTGAGCTTCCGGATGGATAGCTATGGCGTAAAGCCAGTCTACTATCCTGCTTCCGACTGGATGGTTGTGATGTAAAGAAGGACGAGTATTTTGCTTCCAGCCTGAGTGTTGTGATGTAAAGCAAGACATTGAGATGAGACAAGTACTGAGCTTCCATCTTGACAACTGTGATGTAAAGCCAATCTTGTATTATGATGAGCCAACCTTGTGTTGTGATGATGATGATGTATCAGTTTTTGTACTAATACATATTGATGCAGATGATGATGGCATTCCTTGAGAATGACGATGTTGCCGATGAAGAAAACTTTCGATGATTTATAGATACACCAGTCAATGTTCCAAGATGATATTGATGATGTTGTACTCTCACCCACTTGATGTTGTTGATGATGTTGTCCTCTCTCTCTCTCTCACATGATGTTGCTGAAGAATACCTTTCTTGTTAAGGGGGAGTGTTGAAATAATGTAACTGCAAAGAGTATTCTTATTATTATTGATATATTATTCATAGGATCAATCCCCATTATGGACTGATCATGTCGGTTATTGTAATAGGACCAAATCCCCTTTTGCAGATTGGTCAAAAGACAATTGTAATAGGAAGAATAAGAAGTCGGCCCCAACAGATATTAAAGAGGCCCATAAATATAATAAAGGTGGGTTTACCCACCCAATTTGAGTAGTCGGCCCTGCCAGTGAAGAGACACTTCACATGTGCTAGACTTGTATAAATAAAGAGGCCAACGCCTCACTTAGATACACAATTCACTTGCTCATTTTGAGAGACAAGTTTCAGAATTGCAGAAGAAGGAGAGAGAGTGGCGCATCTTTGGGAGAGGAAATTTTGTTTTAGTTTGAGTTATCTCTTGGCATTGTATTGGCTATCTATATTAAGGAAGTTTTGTTGGGTTTTCTTCCCCTAGAGGGTTTCCTAGGATAAATGTTGTGTCTCTTGTGATTGTGTATTTCTCAGTGATCTTGGATTATGCTATTGTTATCTAATGAAATGCAAACATCTATAATAATGGCTTAAACATTAACACACGGTCAAATCCCCTAAGGGTCCAACCCCTCTCTACTCTTGTATCATGAAATATATAGCACTATAGGTCTTTTCTAGCTCACCATTTCAAACTCCAACCCCTTTCCCAACATAAAAACAGTTACAAATAGAAAATGACACGTTTTAACTGATTTCCTGGTTTTTAGGAGGAGAAATTATGAAAAATAGGGTTCAAAACGCCACTTATAACTCTCAAATTGTAGTAGTTGTGTAATATCTGAGAATATTTTTTGTAGGTATGATAGTTATAAAGAAAATCCTCTCTCGGTTTCTTGAAATTCGTCTCCAACTGGACGAAATACGTGTTGCAAAAACATGCCTCAGACAAGAAATCATGAAAACTGAAATATAGGGCTCAAATAATCCTTTGAATATCCCAAGATATGAAACGTTTTTCAAATCCTAGAGAGGTTTTTATTATTTGTTTTTTCCTCAACAAAAACCTCTCGAGGATTTTCTAAATTCCTCTCCAGTTGGTCAGAAAGTGATCTTGAAGTTGACCACTAAACCAATCATTTGTGCAACGCACCCTGTAGCCTGTGCGCAAGAAAATCCTCTGCATGAAAACATCCTTTGCGCGACAAAATCCCCTGCGCGAAAACATCCCCTGCGCGACAACCTCCTCTGCATGACAACATCCCCTGCGCGACAACATCCTCTGCATGACAACACCCCCTGTGCGACAACATCCCCTGTGTGACAACATCCCCTGCACGACAACATCCCTTGTGTGACAACATCCCCTGCACAGCAGCATCCGCTACGCGACAACATCCTCTGTGTGACAACATCCTTTGTGCGATAACATCCTCTGTGCGACGACATCCTCTGCACGACAACATCCCCTATGCGACAACATCCCTTGCGTGACAACATCTGCTATGCGACAACATCCTCTGCGCGACAACATCCTCTACGGGATGCGTATCAAATTTTGCATCGTGCAGTGAATTTTGCAGCGCGCATTTGCAAATGGAAATGGAAATGATAAATGATAAAGCTTCCTTTTGTAACCGATGCTTGGTGATGTTAGATGATTCTAGACATAAAAACAATATTGGTGCTAGCAGGCATGACTTTGCAAACTGTTGATAAACCTCTAACCTTAGCTATGAAAATCATGGTGCTAACACCGTCTGTGAAGGATAGACATCTTCCTTTTTCGGTGTTGCTAACCTGGAGACATTCCATGTCTTCTCAGGTCCTCTACTGCCTCTACAGTACTATGTTGGCCTCATGTACTAGGATAATAACCAATATGACATCCTGTAGGGATAACAATACAAATGGCCTCCCGTACTTAGTATTATAACCAACCAACACAAATGGGCTCTCATACCAAGGATAATAGCCCTTCAATAATGAAATAAGAAATCTGGCCTCCTGTAGGGATAACAACCAACATGGCCTCATGTACCAGGATAATAACTAAGATGGAATCCTAAAGGGATAGCAACCAAAATGACCTCATGTACTAGAACAATAACCAAGATGGCCTCCCGAAGGGATAACAACCAAAATGGCCTCTTGTATTAGGATAATGACCAACCAAGAAAAAATTGGACTCCCACACCAGGGATAATGGTCCAAGTCATGAGGGCTCCCACACTAGGGATAATAGCCTTCATTATCAAAATAAAGCTACTACAGAGTAATGATGAAATCAATTAAGTAAAGTAGTACAAGACTTACCTTAGTCTACAATCATGATCAATCGTGCTTTAGGTCATTCTGAGAAAGTTGTTTATGGAAGAGTCTTTTCTATCAAACTCAATAGGTCATCCTGTTCGAGGGTAATCTGTAGCCTTGACTTCCATGAACTAAAGTTTCTTGATCCATCAAGCCTATCTTCTACCAAAGTTTTGTTCCTCATGGTTTGCAAATTCTTCCACAAACCCTAACGACTAGGCTAGGAAACCTAACAACTAGGCTAGGCTAGAAACCTTAGGTTTCGTTGAACTTATGAATGCCAACAATAATCCTTGAAATTTAGAAGAACACTGGTGTGATGCAAAAATCCTTCAATGAGCTGCAAAAAACCTAAAATTGAAATTCTGCAGAAAATTGTGGAACCCTAGAAACCCTAGGGCCAAAAATAAAAAATTCTCGGAATTGCAATCTGAGAGTCTCTGGAGGTGCGTTGAAGGTGGTCGTACACTCATGTGCATAAATTATCCCCAATGCTCAAGTATAAAGTGTTGAAACTGGAAAAAGAAGGAGAGTCATTTTTGTAGTTGCAACAAGGGGGGACGACTGGATTCTTCAATGGCTTGTGCAATGGTTCTTCAGGAACTCTACTCTGATACCATGTTGAATTTTAAGATTCTTAGCTCATGCGCGTGTAGTTTATTTCAATTTATCATGTACTTGAATCATAAACAATGCAACAATACCATACACAAGTGTTGCAATAACCAAGATCACAAGAAGAATAATCATGCACAAGAACACAAGAAGTACCATGAGAAAACCCTTCTCAAACAAGGGAAACACTCAACAATCCTTTGTTATATTCTCAAGAGAATATCCCCCACACCATAGACCTTATCACACAAGAGGGTGCTTACCAAAACCTAGAAACTAGTGCCCAAGAGAGGTGCGCACTTCAGTTGTACAAGTGCTTGCTGAAATTCTAAGATGACAAGTGAGTGAGTGTGATCCACAATGGGGATCCACTCTTATTTATACAAGAACTAACACAAAAAAAGGTGTGTCTATTGGCACAATAGGTCTAAACTCATGAACTCAATAATATAATTAATCATTACACAATAATAATTATCTTTCACATGGTGGGTCCGACTTGTACCCTTTACATCACAATTTAGGGTTACAAGTAAATCTTACTCTTAGACAATATAACAAGGATCTCACACGTCCACTAGTGCTCAACCACTAGGGACACATTCACATGTGTTCAGCCACAGGAATGTCCCTCTCAACAAATCAACTCAACTAATTCTACATGAGTACCATCTGGAGAACCATGTCAAGGCGACTCAACTAAGTCCATAGGAGTACAAGGCAAGAGACCATATCAAGTCGAATCAACTCAGTCCAGAGGAATACAAGGCATGAGATCATCTTAAGTAATCTCAACTCAGTCCAGAGGAGTAGAAAAGAGACCACACGTCATAACAACTTTGTCCAGAGTCTGATGCACACCCATCACATGGGCACACCCAACACTTGGTCTCCCTCACACATATGTCTCAACTCAGTCCAGAGGAGAACGATTTGGAGGATGTCTCATGAATTTGCAATCCACAACAAGTATAAGTATCTACTCAAAGAAGCAACTGTCATAGGCCGACACAAATCTGAATGTACCAAGTCCAAGATTTCCTTGGATTTGTTGTCTCTGCTCAGAAAAGATCCCTTGGCATTCTTGTGAAGAGCACAACCTATGAAAATGCCATCATGCTCTACACAGAATGATGGAAGACTTGTCACCATATTCCCCAGAGTGGGAAGAGCTCTATAATGTAAATGAGAAAGTCTCCAATGCCATAACTCACTCAGAATGATAAAATCATGCATCAGATCTTGAACTGGTAGAACTGTCAATCTGTACAAACTCCTTGTCTGGTTAGTTTGCTTTATGTCTCAAACTAGATACTAGATAATATGTTGTCTTCTGCAACTGTCACTATAGCTCCCTCTCAGAGCTATCATTGATGACCTGCCTCTGTGGTAACCTTCTTGGAACAAGAAACAAGAACAACAACATCTCCATGGAAACTTCCATGGGATTTAACAAGATAACCTAGCTGGAACAAGAAACAAAAACAAGAATATCTCCTAGAGGAGATCAATTTTTCTTGCAAACAAGTGAATCTCATTATGATCATAACTTCAATAGATCATAATGCAACATAAGATGGCAATAATGCCATAACACCTAGTGGCATATCAAAACAAGCAAACCTGGACTCTTCACTTCGAGGGAGGGTGCGTTGTTTCTCTGAATGTACTGGATCTGGGATCCTTTGGATCTACATATTGTTGCTTGGAACGAATATCCCTTCTCCTGCAAACACCCTCATGATAATGATACAAATTTAAACATATACAAGTGCATACCTCTGAAATTATAGCACCACCCAACTTGTCTTCTAATCTCAAGGCTTGTGCAACTGGAAACTGACAACTGCAACTGGCGATTGACAACTGCTATTGTAACTGCAATTGCAACTGCAACTGGCACTGACATTGCGACTGACATTGCGACTGACATTGCAACTGGTAAATCCCACGATCTTCCTTCCAGTGATTAGACTATTCTGAAGGAAACCTGCTCTGATACCATGTTGAATTTTTATTAGTTTCATTAACATTAGATTTGTCATAAAAATTTAATCTTCTTTCACATTCAATAAGAATATACTGAAACATAAAGAAGCGGGTAAACAAACACAAGAAGACACACATATTTGTCCCGGAAAACCCTTCTTCACAAGGGAGAAAAACCCAACAAAATTTTCTTAGAGAGAATATCATTGCCAATACAATATAACCAAGAACCAACTCTATCCACTAGAGCAAACCAACAAAGAAGAATACTTATTTCCACAAGAGATAACCCAACAATGCAATTGCATCAAACCCTAGCCAGAGTGCTAGAGTATCCCACCAAGACAAGAGATAAACCCTAGAGAGGGTTATGAGGAAACCCTAGCCAACTTGCGCCCTTCTTCCTTCCTTCCACGTTGCATTGTTGCAACTACTACTATCCACAAGACTTGCGCTCTAGATTATTGAGACTGCACATCTTAAATGAGGAAGGTGTCACCTTTATTTATACTAGACTGGGTTCGTGTCTTTTCCAGTAGGGTCGACCTGTCTTACTGGAAAATATACACTTTGTCTTTTTCCTGTGGGGTCGACTTCTCTTTTGGAGCATTATATTTCTTCTTTATTATTCTTCTGTGGAGCCAACTTCTCTTCTGGGATCTTGTAATTTCTTCTGAGACTTCTTTGATATGTTCAATGGTTATTCTCTGACTTCTTGGCATCTTCATCTCTAAGAAAAGTTGTCCCAGAGGTGAATACCTCCCGCTGCTACCAAAAACATCGGCATAGCTTACTTTATTGCTGCACAAATCGTTTAGACTTGGGCATGACTGGTACAAGATTAGTGATATTATACATAACCTCATGTTTGAGGGCCATGTGCCAATTTCCATGAGGATACAAAGAGGTACATGTTTTCAACTCACCATTGCTTGTGATTCGAAATGGATCTTAACAAGTGAATGGTTGTAAGACTCAATTCTTGCAAGCATAATTCATATATTAATGAAGGTTAGTAACTATGTAAAAGACTATGCAAAGTAAAGTGGAATAAGACAAAGGAGTAGAAAACATGAATTAATTAAAAATAAAGTAGGAGAGAAAACACTAAGGAATGGAAAATGAAATTTCAAACCTGTTGGCTTTCTCATTACCATAGCTCTCTCTATTTATTTTTGTACTTTCATTCTCAAAGTATTTTTTTTTT
>ML802025.1:37200-63087 GCA_009831015.1 Picea engelmannii
AGATTTTTGGAGGGGTGTTTTGTACTCCCACAATGTATCATTATGGTTTGTATTTTCTTGTCCCATTGACATGGTCACTTGTGGACATCCACAAAGTTAATTCACCTTATCTTCTACTATGGTCCATTATGCTTAGTTTGTTGTATTAATTATTAAATTCTTTGCTATCTTGATTGGTTATTTTATAGTATGATTGCTCATTACTTATAACATGACATGTTTGTTCTCGTCTTCTTGATTGATAGTTGTGGTATTTACCCGTAGAGAGCCAGGTGAAATGTTTTATTTTTGTTACTCTTGCCAATCCCTTGTGTAAGTCAATGAGATCACAATTATTTATTCTCATAATATATTTTTCTTGTAACCTTGACATTTATCATTTGAAACTTGTGCTTATGCTATAATTAAGCACATATTTATGTTGTTGATGGTAGGAGAAGAGTTTGATCTTGGTAAGTTATGTAAATAGATGCCTATGTAGGAGGATCAAGTATTGGATAAATTTTCGAGCATATATTTCAGATTAGAAGATTGGGATGAGAAAATATTTTAGACATTTTATATGATAAGGGGATAGTGTGATGAAGCAATCATTGCAATATTATCTAGTTAATGTTCAAGCCTTGATATGAAATTCACTATAAGTGGTTGCTAATGATTTAGTGAGTTGATGCCGATGATGAATTTAACCTAGCAAGAATGTTGTTGAGAGATGGATAAAGAGAGAAAACTAGTGTTGTGTTCCCTCAAAATTCAAAGAAATCCATGCTATTTTACATGAACATGGTATATTGGTTACAACAATGATAAATTTAACTAGGCAGGAATGTTGTGCAGAAATGGATGAAGAAAAACAAGAGCCATACTACCCCAAAATTCAAATAAACCCATGTTATTTTACATGAACATGCTATTGGTTGAAACTTCTATATATTATGCCCTTTAATGATTGGGCGATAAAGATATAATTTGGCTACTTTGGCAAAAAAAAATTAAAGAACATATAAAGGTGTATGAAATTATTGTTTTCGAAAGATGCACTAGGGTGCAGATAAAAAACAGTTTATGGAGGTGCAACAAAACACTTTAAACTTTATTGTTAACAAGTTGCATTGAATTAGGGGAAGGAATGTTGCAAGAAACCTAGAAGATGTTTAGTTGTAGAATCTGAGCCATTGGTTTAAAGGACACAACTATTCTTTAATGAAGGTTTATTGTTACATTGGACCATGTATAAAGTTTCCATCTCATTCAAGGTGCATTGAATTTATGCAAAATGATATGAGAATATAATGTGGTTAGTTTAAATAAAAATATGTTTAGTTAGAAGGGAAATTTACGCTACATAATATATAGGGAAAGGAAAAATAAGATATCAAACGCATGGAAAAAAGTCTACAGAAACAATGAGTCAACCTCTTACATCATATGAATAGAGAGAACCATCTACAACAAAATCAATGCCCACATCAAAGACCTCTAGCATGACTTAGGCCATTAATGACTTTTCTCATTAACACAAAGAACTTAACAATTTCGGGGAAGAAGCCCCTCACAATAGGAAAAACCCCTTTTTTCTTTTGGGAAATTATATTTATAGAGTTTTTTCAATGACATTTTTTTCTTTGCGTCACTTGGACATTTAGTTTCAAGTTGAGTAGCTACCCTTTACCTTTTTATATCATCCAATCTCACTTGTGTGTTTTTGGATTTTATTCTCATAATTTTTTTTTTCAAATGTATCAAGGAGTAAAGCATTTACCATGACTTTTATTACATATACAATTGCACATTGTGGAATAAAACCAAACAACTTCCTTATGAGGTGATAATAGTTATTATGATCCTTTAACTCCAACTATTGTACATTGATGAATCCTTCTTAATTTTTTTTAATTCCATGCCTTTGAATAATTCTTAACCTGCACATGAGTGAAAGCATATAGGACCTTTCCTATATAGGACCTGCACATGAGTGAACGCATATCATTGATGATTCCTTTCCTCATTTTGGCTAAGCCTTTGTTATCTAGGATCAACACCCTCACATTGGCTAAACCTTTTTTCTCTAGGACCTACACAGATTTTTTGAATTTCTATGATTCCTTTTCTCATATTGGCTAAACCTTTTTTCTCTAGGACCTGCACACGGGTGAAAGCATATCATTGATCCAATTTGGATAGACTTAAATGAGTTGCATCCACAATGTATGTGGGATTTAGATGCTCATTGAATGATAAAACTCTGAAAAGTATAAGTTTTCAATCTATGTTTATCGGTGGAAAATAAATGATGTTGAAACTAGCTTGCATTGATTAATATCACGCCATATGATTATTCTGGCAAGCTCTGGTAAGACCATATTGCTGCATGAATAAAAAACATCGCAGTTGACTGACAATGCATCCTTAATAGTTAAACCCAATGGTTGAATATGAATTTGAGATTCTGATGTAGTTGTAGATTGCATATTGTTGATTACATGACAATAGTTTTCTCTTCCCTGTTCATGTAATTCGCTAAAACTAGGCTATGTACTAGCAGCCAGGGCGCCTGCCTCTCCATTGATGTAACGCTGCCTGACATGATGTAATACAATCCTTGGATTATGTAGTCTTATGGGCATGTCTTAGGCTTGAATTCTAGTCAGTAGATATTTGGCATAAAAGAGGATGGATGATCAGACCAATATTTGGCATAGATATTTGGGATAGATATTTGGCATATTTCCATCAGACCAATCATGAGGATAGATGATGATTTCCATAAAAGAGGATATTATTTATGGCACTGTTGATCGAATCCATAGTAATGGCCGGATGATGGGATGGTGGAACTATCGAGTAATTGTTTCACGTTTTTAATGGATTTTGTGTTTTGGGCGTGGTTATATAGCTCTTCATCTACCTTGAGTATACTAATTATTTTGCTTTTGGGTCTTAGGCGTTAACCTATTTCTTTATATCCATAGCTTCTAACCAAGCAGAAGTAGCTTGTATTATCCTCAGCTAGGCAAGGTTAGGATATTAGTGATTTCGTCAAACAATTTGCATTACAAGTATTCTTTATGGACTAATCTGGTTAACAACAGATTGCATAATTCTACCAATAAACGTTTTGTCAAACATATTGCATGCAATTCAAATACTCATAATATGGAGAAAACACATGGATATCTTATTATAAATGGAACCCAAAGTACAATATCTAATGGTTGTTATGACAAGTGCAATACATCGATGGAAAACACACAATACAAGACAAAAACCTAAAATCATGTCATGGCCTACTCAACAGATGAGATCAAATCCTCCAAGTGCCACAACCTCTCCAAGCAAATCACGACAACCCAAAACTGAAAACAAACCCCAAGATGAAGCTCCGATGAAGATTCAGGATGGATCCTCCCCCTTGTCTAGCTAGGGTGGATATTTCACCGTCGAAACTAAACTACAATGGAAGGGTTTTTCCAAAACCCTAACGAAAACCATGGCTCCAAGAGCACTCCAAAGAGATCAATCCAAAAACATAATGCCAAAGTGAAGCACTACCCCTCCTTTTATCCTTCTTCCATGCCTTCTAGAACTTTCCCTTTTTTGACTAAATCAAATATGACCCTTATTTCCCTTTTACTTTCACTATAAGATTAAAAATCACTTTTAATAATGTTTAAATAACTCATTAATCTAAAGTTACTTTATTTTCTTAATGTCACTTTAAAAACATAACATCTCCTAACTAAGTGACATTAAATAACCCCTTTGACTCCCTTTTTCTTCATTGACAAGCCACATAAGTCATTTCCACTGCATAACAGGGGAACCCAAAAATGGGGACATGACAAATCCTCCCTTTCCAAAGATTGTTTTTTCTCAAACAATGCCATCACACCCATAGGAACAACAAACTGAACCAAACTAAAACTAATAATGATCCCTGGGTTCCAAACCAATCTAAAAGATGTAGAGCACCTACCGCACATAATATTATCCTGCAATGTACTAACACAAAGGGCCTTCTGAAAATAACAACTAGCTCTCCCATCTGTACCAACTGCCAAACTGTCTACCCATAAAATCCTAGGGTCCCATGCTATCACTAGAAAGGACCCATCATGTTGATGTTGTACCACTCTGATCATAAATATTTGATCTTGCTGCCTAGATTGTATCCTCCACTCCTGCAACCACAAGTTGTAATATCTCAAAGGATCGTCCCCACTATTGAGGATCATACCCTGCCAATGTATCCCAATGAAGTCCACCAAACCAACTCTAAAATCAGACATCCTGGGGAAGTCTATGTGGTCACAAACTAATAGGGAATAAATGACACCTAATCTCCAAGTATCAAAGAGGGAAGCCCTAATGCTCCAGCGCCCCCAACCTACTGCAATCATCCATGCATTGTTTGGAAAATATCTCAACACATCGTACGCAAAGTCCCTCCATGCGAACCTCTCTCGGACCGGCCTATAAGTAGTACAGTCACCAAGGTCCCACCACCAAATTGGAAGTCCATCACTCCCAATGCCTACTGAAATCTCTGTGAACCGATCCAATAGTCTGGATCTCCTCCTATGCACTCTACGCACATATCACATGGTCCAAATGAAAGACCTCTAACATAGTTGCAATGCCACCTGTCTCATCCATCTAAATCATATGAAACTCCCATGTCCTGTTGTATATAATGAGGGCATCAAATAACAACAATAGATGCCTCTGCTACTGCCTGCAAGACTAGAAAGTGACTAGTGCATTGGTAAACCCAAAGGATATGACCAAGAGATCATAATGAAGTCTGGAAGCAGGCCTGTGACTATCTTGCGCCCTGGCCCTCATATGATGATATCCAAGATGAAAATAGATCATGGAGGGATATGCTACTCCCTAAGGCTCAACCATTCACTCACCAATCCTGGGAAACCTCAACTCAATGGTATGCTTGATGACTTTGTCAGGAGGCTTCCCTGGCGAAAACACCCCACAACTCCATTGTACACTACTGTGTACCAATGAATATCCCTACATATTGTTGTCTATCACTGAATCATTTTGTACCATGTAGGTTTTGCTATATCCATCACTCTACTAATGTCGCATAAACTTGTATCCTAACACATGCCCATGTCTGTCATATACCTGTCCATCCAATCCATGGATGCATATACTTCCTTGCGGCCTGTTCTAGAAGGAATGTGCTCAACTATCTTCTTCATAGATAAGTCTTGAGCCTTTAGTGGGCTCTTCCATAGAATCAACTCATGATCCCCACACTGCACAACAAGCGCATGGTCAAAACCTTTTGAGTCAAAGCTCTCCTCAAGCACATGCATCTCTGAATGCTCCTCGTGCGGGATTGTCACAAGAGGCTCCTCCTTCGAATCATGAGTTCCACTCACGCTCTCATGTGTTATGGCTACCACATATGATGGAATCTCTGTTGTTTTTAATGATGTAGAGCGTGCCAAACTCAACTAGTAACAAATCTCCTCAACCTCCTCTTCCTTGTCTTCAATGAACTTAAGAGCAAGGTCCCTATCCATGAACAACTCCAAGTAGTTGGATTTCATCTATTCTAGCACTTCTTTGATGATGCATAATTGGGTACTAGTGGCTCCCTCTGCAACTCCCCTTTGTATCTCCTCCAAATGGGTTTTCCACATAATGTCTTCAACAAACTTATGAGCACCATCTGTCATCATCAACACCTACATAATTTGTTCCTCTATGACCAATAATCGGTTCTCCAATTCATGCAATTTTATTTCATCAACATGGCATGGGATGTCACACAAGAGACCAATTGAATCACTGGATGATACTGTGCAATGATGAGACTCATGTGGACTATCATCCTCATACAAGATTCCATCCACCAATTCAGCCCCTTTGTTGTCACTCTCCACGCATAACTCCCAACCTTCGTCATACTCTGGTACAATCATGTCTGCATCATCATACATTTCATAAAGGGGATATGGTGTTGAATCCTCATCATGGGTTGGTGCTACCATGCTTGAACCTCCCTCATCATGAGCATCATACATAGGGAGAGATGTTGAATTTTCAATAGCAGATGATTGGAACATTTTATCATAGTCATCATAAGTAGGACAAGATGTTGCACCCTCATCTTTCCCAACCAACACACTAGTGTCATTGGCCTCCTCAGTTAGCTCTAATGGTGTATTATAGGTTGTTGTTTGGTCTTCCTCTATGCACACATCCTCAATATGTCTAGATGCATGTTCCTCCGTCTATACTTCACGTTCATCTCTCTTCCATTTATACCATGTACTTTTCAAGGAATCCTCGTCCAAGTCCTTGGGCCAACTTCCGTACTAGAGAGTGTAAAAGTTTTTAAAACGAAAAGCTGCATGGATCTCTTCACTCAATGTTAGATAATTATCATAGTAAGGCATCTATATAATTTCCGCTAGCTGCCTCCTGAGTTTCGAATTTGTCCTCAACTTCTTAAGCCACTCCATTGTTGGTCACTTAACGAAAACAATATGAAAATGTCTTGTATGTGCACAATATGAAATAACTCATGTAAGTTTGTTGCCCTTTTATTGCCGATATAGATTTGGTGATGACGACTGGTGCATTTTGGTAATTTCTTTGGTATTGAATTTTTTTCAAACACTTAAGTAGCAAAAGCACATCCATTTTTGTTAAGATTATCGATATGCATATGAGTTGTTGTTCAATTTATGTGCTTCTGGTTGTGTATTTTTGTCAAATACTTTACACAATATTTAATGTTGACTGACAACTTTTAACAAATAATTTGCATGTACTTGAACCATGAACATTTTTTCAAACATAATGCATACATCCAATACAGTCATGAAGTAGAAGAGACGACATAAGCATTTTTATTATGGATGGGATCTTAAAAATAACAACTTCAATAAATCAAAAAACACTACAGACTCGAATCAAAACCTGGACAATGCCTTTGTTTCCTCACTGTCGCTGCCCACCTGATCCAAAACCCTCACTTCTCTCTCTCCATTCCTCTCGGTTTAGCCTCTAAAAGCACTCAAATCCCCTCCTCCACCTTACGGTCTGCAAAGAACCCTCGTGGGCCCTCCTACACCTCTTTGGACCATAGAAAAGGGGTGGCTCGACCCCTCTAAACACCTCCACGTACTCTTCATGCCCCCCGGCCATGCCAAGATCCTTGTGGCCCTCTTTTCTCCTCAGGGTCCTACACAAAGGGTGACTCGGTCCCTTTTAACACCCATACAGCCTGTATAACTCTCGTGGCCCCTCTGTTACTCACAAGTCTGCAGAAATAAGGGAGACAGATCCCTCCAAATAACACTGTGACCTCCTTATAGAAGATTCGGCCCTCCACAATTCATTATTTGTCCAGTAATGGATAACTTGATTCTGCAAACAAAATCGGCCCTGGATGATGGTATTTGGCTCAACCAACAAAGATCTTGACCCAACAAACAAGAAATGCAGTCCAATTGCTAAGATCTCGTCCTTCCCAGCCAACTCGACCTTCTACATTGATGAACTCGGCTTCACAAAATGAAATATGTCTTAACACAATAGAAAATGACCTATGCTTAAGAGATCTCGGTTTTTCCTGAGAAATGATGCCCTTCACACACATAAAATGGCCTGACAATGAGCTTCGACCTGCTATGAAGAATATGGCGACCCTTTTTAGGTGGAACTCGGTTACTAATAAAGGATTCAACCTCTTCTCAAAGGCACACGACCCTTCTATCTAAACTTGACCTCCTGCACAAAATCTCTTCTACAATCAACATCAAAGTCGTCTATACCATGGAAACTTGGTTTTACCCAATAAATTCAGCCTCTAACTAAGCAGATTGACCCCTTATACAAAAACTTGATCCTCAAATGAAGGTCTCATTCCAGCCACCAAGAAAATCACCCAACTATAAAGATCTTGGCTCTATCAATGAAATTTGCCTTGCATTCAAATATTTCGTTTGAAGCCCAAAACTCGCTTTGGTATTATTGTTTCCCTTCAGGATGGAAATATCTCCAACATTGATACCATTGTATTATCCCCAGCTAGGTGACGCTAGGATATTAATGATTTCGTCAAACAATTTGCATTACAAATGTTCTTTATGGCCTAATCTGGTTAACAATAAATTGCATAATTCTGCCAATAAAATTTTTGTCAAACATATTGCATGCAATTCAAATACTCATAATATGGATAAAACACATGAGTATCTTATTATAAATGGAACTCAAAGTACAATATATAATGGTTGCTATGGCAATTGCAATATATCGATGGAAAACATACAATACAAGCTAAAAACCTGGAATCATGCCATGGCGTCCTCAATAGATGAGATCAAACCCTCCAAGTGCCACAACCTCCCCAAGCAAATCACTACAACTCAAAACTGAAAACTAACCCCAAGATGAAGCTCCAATGAAGATCTGAGATGGATCCTCCCCCTTGTCTAGCTAGGGTGGATATTTCACAACCGAAACTAAACTACAATGGAAGGGTTTTTACAAACCATAATGAAAACATTGTCTCCAAGAGCACTACAAAGAGATCAATCCAAAAACATAATGCCAAAGTGAAACACTACCCCTTCTTTTATCATGCTTTCATTCCTTCTAGAACTTTCCCTTTTTTGACTAAATCAAATATGATCCTTATTCCCCTTTTTCTTTCACTTTAAGATTAAAAGTCACTTTTAATAATGTTTTAGTAACTCATTAATCTAAGGTTACTTTATTTCCTTAATGTCACTTTAAAAACATAACATCGCCTAACTAAGCGACATTAAATAACCCCTTTGACTCCCTTTTTCTTCAGTGACAAACCACAAAAGTCATTTCCAATGCAGAACATGGAACCCAAAAATGGGAACATGACATAGCTTCAAGTCATACTCCAGAGTGATCCAAACAAATAACTTTACATTACCAATGAGAAATGTTCATAGAATCATTTAAACAGATAACTTTACATAACCAATGTGCAGTTTTCCCAGAGCTCAAAAGGATGAATTTTACGTGGTTGTGAAGTGTTCGCGGTTTCCAAAAGGAAGCATCTTTTACATGGCTCTTGAAATCTTTGCAATTTTGAAACACATAGTCTAAATGCTCTACGTTTTGGCTCTTTCTCGGCCATATTTTCGGGTCGATTTTGTTTGAAATCCGACCATAAATGATCAGAAATGTAGATTTAAGTGGTTGAGTCTGTATAATCCGAGCACCCCATGGATTTTTGTGAACACTAAATCCATTAATACATTCAAAAATTCAATTTAAACAACATAAATGACGATTTCACCGAGATATATATCACTAGATTTTGGTGAAAAATACCAAAACGTATAACATTTAAAGAAATGATTATATTCTTAAATGTGGCTTCTAGGCTTCCTACTATGCTTCTTACTGCTCACAAAATTGAGAAAGAATATTGTTTTCAAATATTACAAAGTGTTTGCAATGTTCAAGAAATAAAATATATTTAAATATTGTGATTTTACGATAAACTTTCTAAATACTTATTGGTTTAACTTGAAAGGTAAAGTGTTTCTAATGATCTTTCACCGTTATATTGGAATTATCACCAACTAAAGGTCAATTATCCCCAGAGTAAACTTTGAAAACACATTTGAAATTTACACCTTGGAATTTATGCAAAAGATTATCAAACTCGAACCTTGTGCATGATTAAACAAAATTAATTAAATTGAAACATGGGCCGTACTTCTAGTCAATAAACTAAATTTGTAATCCTATAACTTTCCTATATGATTTCTAATGAGTGAAAATTGTTTTGGTGCGCAGAGGAGAAGATGGGATTTAAAATTAATGGTGGCGACGCTTCGCTTCAAATCTAGCTTAGTCTGTTTTATAACTTGTGAAGTTTTAAGTGATTTGCTAGTGGGAAGACCTTGAATGCGTGCTTTCATACTTAAGAACCTCGAAATTGAATTGAAATACATATAAGGAGCCCTTTATAGAGATTAAAAAATCATTTTATTTGAGGTCGAAATTTCTGTGCGAAGGTATGTTTTAATGAAATTCCAACCCCTATTTAGAACGATGATTTGCTTGAATTGAATTTTGTTAGTTCATCTAATATTTCTATGGTATAATGATTTAAAGATGCTAACTGATATTGGCAAGATTCATATGATTTCTAAAGGCGGTCTGGAGGATATTAGGAGTTATTTATTTCAACTATTGACTAGTCGTGCCATGCATTGATTGATTATTGTGCTTCTAGTCTTAGTATCTTTATTTCGGCGAGCAGGTTGACTTTCTCTGTTATCTCTGTTATCTGTACTGCAGTCAATTCCAGGTCAATTAGTTGCTCTGCCTCTTTTATTTTGTTTTTCGTCTGAGTTAGATGACTGATTATGTTGTCAGTTTCTCATTGTTCCTTATGCCCCTCCTTTTTCCATTCTTGTTCTACAAGCTCTGACTCCAATCCATTTTCTTTTGCTAGTTGGGTCGTGAGGGATTCTTTGATTTTGATGCCGGGCGTCATATTTCTCATCTTTTATATGTTGTTGATTGCTTCTTTTTGTATCCTACACTTGCAAAGTGATTTGGCCATTCACTTACCATTGAGTTTAGCATTGTGACTTGCTTGGCGATATCATCCACTTTTTGTCAGAAGCCTTTAAGTTTATTGTATTCTGCTACAATGACCATGGATGTTTTTTCCTTGATTCTTTGAATCTCGGTTGATGTTATGTTGTATTGTTGTCATGCCTTATCCTTTTCGGTTTGACGTAGTGCTACTTGTTGTTGATTCTATGAATTAGCTTTAATCAGACTTTCAATCAAGTCTTGTGTCCTGGTAAGGGTTCTCTACTTCCATCCTATGCTCTGCTCCTAAATGTTTCCTGACCTCTTCTCTACATTCCCACAACATTTTCTTTGATTTTCTTTAAGTTTCGATACCCGAATTCCTTCTTTAATGACTTTCTTCCATCGTTTTGTTGATTCATTTTTGATTGCCTCGTGTAAATCAAACAGTTGGTTTTTTGATATGGAGGCCAAGTCGAGGGTAGTTTAGACAACTGAACCTTACAGGTTGTTTGGTCGGGTCATCTTAAATGTGATTGATATTTTTTTCTTAGTCTTCCTTGGAGTCCTTTTCGACTTTCTATCCTTATGTGGGATTTTTTATGTCTGTTGTGCAGAGGAATAAGTCGATTGTTGTTGGACAATTGTTGCTTTTTTGGCCCTTTTGTTGAGTTTCCTGTGTTTTCAATGAGGGTTGTTGCTCCTATGTCGACCCTTGTTTTGTTTCTTGATCTTTGTGTTAGTTGGGCTCATTGGATGGATCTCTGGAAGTGTTTCCTCCATGTGTTGGTCTTCTAGGTTTTTTTGTTGTAGTAGTTGTTCTGGTTATGCCTCTATGCATGTCTTTGTGTCGAATGGTCCTAAGTCATGGGTGTCGACTTCCTGGTTCTTGCCTTCCTACAGATTGACTACTTCTCATATGACTTGTTGCTCTTCAAATTTAAACGGAAGCGTCAACTCCTTGTGTATTGATCGACCGAATCTCGATGTTGTATTGGCTCGACCGATGACATCGACTAGACTAGTAATTAGTTGATCAATGCTTGCTCCTCTAGGTGGTCAATCTCGATTTCCTTTTCAATCGACTTAGATGGTTGGTCATAATCTATTGCCTCTAGCGACTCATTGATTATGAGTTGTCTCTTCTTCTTTGTTGGCCGTTCTTCGACTACGACTACTAGCTCGGTTGGAGGTGACTCTGTTGTTAAATCGATTGTTGATTCTGTCGTTCTTTTCTTTTCCGGGATTAATCTCAGCCTGAGTTTCCACTTTGTGCGGTTGGTTGTGACCTTTGTTGGTGTAACGATAGTGGTTTTCACCTCAAGGATCTTTTTCTTGTTGGCTCATCTCATTTCGATCTGTCGAATTGTACTTTTAATATGCTTCACTTGTTTCTTTTGTATCTTAGCCTCTTTCATCCTAGATCCGACTGATGAATTGTAGATATTCTTCATTGTAGCAATCTCTTGTCAAATCTTCCTCTCTATTTGATTTATCTTCTCAGCGATCTTGCTTATAATTTTGGTCATTTTTTCTTGGATAACAAGGTCATTGAAGTCGATGCCTTCGTTCGACTAAAAAGTTTCCCAGACTCCAACAACCTTTTTACCCTTGTCTTTTCTCATTGGTTGCTTCCTTTTTACTAGTGATGGATTTGGAGGGATGATTGTCATGGATTCCAAGCCTTCGGCAAAGGGAATTGCATAAAGATATACTTCTCTTTTCTCCTCCTATGCATCAGTAAGAGGAAGAATCAAGGCCAAACTTGCTTGGTTAGCTTCAGGGGGAATTTTTAACTCTTGGCATGTCTGTCTCTCTAGATTCGTGAATATTTCCTCTATTGTTGGTTTATAATGAAGTTCATATGTATCTGTGGCCTACTGGACTCTGCACCAAATATTGGTGCAGTCGATTTCCAGTTGAATGTGGCAAGGAGTTGGCAGGGCCCATCGTATTGATTGATCGACCCACCACCTATGTGAGATGTCTTTCAAGTTTCCAACCCATAGCTGAAAAATTTCTTGGGGTTTCATCGACCCAGAAGTACCTACTTGATCTGTTGAAAATATTCTATACTTTTCCATTGTTGGGACTTTCTTGATTGTGAACGTCACCTCACCAACTAGACTATACTGCTCCATTGCTAACCAGATTAATAGCGAAGGGAACTTCATAGTCTTGCAGGATTCTTGGCAAATTCTTGGCACTCCTTACAATTGGTTTGGATGATGTCGTCTGGGTGCTCTGACTAGTTGAAAATTTTTGCTTTCTGAAACACTTCAGCTATTAATTCTATCATCATCATTTTAACATCTGACGCCCAACTGACTGGTGTAAAACACAAGGATACAACTAAAGAAGTCCATCTTTCCCGTAGGTCGGTGATTTTATTGATGACTATCCCATTGGAGTTTTTAGTTGTTGTCGACCCATTAAAAACTACATCCAATCATTAGTATTTGATGTTTTTGGTACTGCAGCCCCTACCTTCGGAATGTCGATAATTTGGTGAATAATCCCGCCTGTTATTTTTATGGGGTTGTTGAGCCAAACATATCCCTGATGAAAACGACTAACAATATTTTTTTTTCTTCTTCCTTCCATTGCCCTAATTTGGTGACTTGTGGTGCTCCCAACATATGTCTAATTCTGAATTTTGCTAGGAATTCGGTTTTAGGCTTCCAACAACCATTCTCCAAACCCCATTCTATAAACTTCTGCAATTGCTTGCTCCAGTCCAACTCCTCTAGTCATGCTTGTCGTATGTTCTGCATCCGAATTTACAATGGTGTTGTTGTTGTTCTATTGAATATTTGTCTTGGTCTCGACCCTTCAGTTTCCTCTGCGACTTGTCCTCTCTTTCTCGACATTTATATGTCCAGATCAGTGGTATTTATCAAGTTGAGAGAGGTTGCAGGTTCGCCTGGTTGCGTGGTTGACTCTATAATTGGTTGTGGGGGAGAAAATAATAATGAGGTGAATTCGTGAGCGTCCTCCAAATTTATAGGCAGTAGATCAAAGTTCACATTTAAATGCATCCAGTTGTTCCCTAGATTCTCGTGCCTTCATGATTATTGGAGATATGTCCAACTCATATGAGTGGATGTTTATGATATTTCTTATTTGGCATTCTTGCAGGTCTTGTCGATCATTAAATGGAGCACTCTATAATTGGTTATCGTATGTGTTGAGGTAGTTGGCAGTTGTATTGGTGGAAATTAAGTAAGTAAGTAAAGAATGTGAAAGGATTGGCAAGTAAGTAATGTCAAAAATTTTGTAGTGCAAATATCATTGAAAAAGCTTCCATTTCCATGGTCGAATAGTTTCTTTCTTCTTTGTTCAATTTCTGATTGGCATACGCATTTGGGTGATTGACTGTGCCATCATATGGTAGTGCTAGAAACAATCCGACAACAACATTCGAGGCATTGGCATGGACATGAAACCTTCTCGACCAGTTAGGAAATTTTAATATAGGGGCTTCAACTAGTTTTTTCTTTAATAATTCAAATGATTCCTGTCAGTATTTACTCCATATGAACTCAACTTATTTTCTGAGCAGCTCATCCATTGGGAATGTGATATCTAAATAATGGCGTATAATTTTTTTGTAATATCCCATGTGTCCCAAGAATATTTTAATTTGTTTCTAATTTACGGGTGGCTTCAAGTCGAGGATGGTTTTTATCTTTTCCATACCACATGTCCTAACATAATGTATTTGCATACCACATGTCCTAACAGAATGTCAATTGGTGTGGAAAAAATTCACTTCTTAATATTAAGGGCTAGTTGGATTTGTCTGCATCGTTCAAGAATCAGTCGAAGCCATTGTATATGGTTTTTAAATAAGGTGTACATTTTCTATTCTTCAAAGAAAATAACCATTGTAACTGTTGGGGCATTCTTCAGTCTGAATGGCATAACTCTATAGGAAAAAGAGCCAAATTCTGAGACGAATGTTGTCTTTGGTTGATCCTCTTTGGGTATTGGTACCTAATTATATGCAGAGAACCCATCTATAAATGAATAACATTTGCAGCCCGCAACTTCATTAATTATTTCATCAACGAAGGGGGTGGGGAACGGGTCTGTCACAGTCAATTTATTGAGCCCTCGAAAATTGACACAAATTCATAGTTTCTTGGGGTCATGTTTTTTCAATTGTACTACCATAGGGCGTTCCCATTCTGCTTTGTCAATTGGGTAGATGATGCATGCTTCTAGCATTCCATCAATTTATTTTTGGAAAATGGGCTTATATTTTTGGGCTAACTTGTATGGACATTTTTTAATCGAATTTTCCCCCATGATAAGTTTGATATTCATTTCTCCCATTTCTGCTACAATTCATTTTAAATATTTGTACACTCGGGAAAAGACATCTCGATATTCTTTTAGCAGATCTAGTATGTCGGATGTCAGTTTTTTCGACCAATTGTCACCTACTCGTTGTTACACGCCAAAATTACTCAGCTGGATAAGTGTCGCATATCCCTCTCAATTGTCGTAAGTGTCGCATCTTCCTTACAACTTTCGCAAGTGTCGCAAGTTGGTCACAAGTGTCACAGATGATGTTCAGACATACTGCCATGACGAACGACACTAAGGAGACACTTATAAAATCTCATATGCTTGATTTGAAGAAGGAGAACTAGTTTACTGAAGTCAAATAACTCTTGACACCTGAAGAGAGCCCTGAAACAAAGGTTTTGAGGAGGAGCGCTCCCCTATTTCAGCCCTAGAAGCGCTGACGCTCCCCTACAAGGCTTCAGGGAGCGTTATAACGCTCCCCAACCCCCTCTGAAGGAGCGTTGCTCATATTGAAGGCGCTGGCGCTCCCCTAAAGCTCACCAGGGAGCGCTACAGTGCTCTGATGCCCCTTCTAAGGGAGAGCTGCCTAATCTGAGGCAGTAGTTGGCCCGTTGAGGAGAATAAGGGGAGGATATTTCGAGATTAGGAGGCAGTTGTGTTCGAATTCTTGGTTTCATCAAGAGGTCCCTGATCTAAGGAGAAGGTTCCCAACTTGTTCTAAAGATAACTCAAGAGGTTAAGCTCTTCTTAACCTATATAAACAGGCTCTATGATGGTGGAAAGGGGAGGAACTGAAGATATGAAACTTATGATCTTGGAGGGAACTCACAGTCAGCCAAAGGAGAGTGATCAGTGAAGCTGCTGTTATCCAGGTTGTGGATCTTTCAGGCAAGGGTTAAACGAAGAGGACTTGATGAAGCTGTCGCATTCGCATCTACGATTGTAAGTACTGCTATCGTTATTCTCATCAATATGACACGCTTGGCCTGTTTCTTTCTAGTTTGTGTCTAATGTCATATGAACTTATCATTAATTGATAGATCTATTTTCAAGCTAATATCAATAGAGTAGGAAGTGGTCTTATCTTTTTTTGTCCACAGAACTCAGCGAGGAGCAAAGGATTGGAGCGCAACTTGGAGCGTGAAGGGACAAACGTCGATAAAAGGTACCTCTGTCATCCTTCCTTCTCATGTGTTAGTTTAGATAGATTTGAAAGGAAGTCAGTGTCCATGTTAAGCATTTTCTATCTAGAGTTAGGGTCAAGCTCTTAGAGGTGATCTACCTGTTCGCAGGGAGATTTTCCTGCAACAGAAACTGGCGACTCCGCTAGGGAGATAGCCTCAAATCAAAACTTCTTGTTTTGATTTTCTCCTCATTGACCTTGTTATATCCCTTGATTGTTTCAGACCTGGTTCACTCCTCTTTTGATTGGTTTCATGAGCTGATTGGCTCCTTACCCCATCATACTCAGCATAATTGTCGAATTTGGATTTCAATTTTTGGAATTTTTTGACATTTTTTGGATTTTTAGACCCTGGCGCCCCTGTCCTAGTGTTAACAGAGCGCCAACGCTCCCCCATACCTCTGCACAGAGCACTATAATGATCCTTGCCTTTGGCAACAGAGCGCCAACCCTTTTTGGCCCAAAAAACCCCCCAGAATTGCTTTGTCAGGGTTTTGCCTCTTTGTCTCTTCTGCTGAGTGACCTTGTGAGTCAATTGTTCTTCCCTTTCAGCCTTGACATCTGTCTTTTTTGAAGAATTAACATCTTGTTAGTTGGATCTTGTAGCCTTCTTCGCTATTTTCATTAAGTTTTTCCTGTTGAGTGAGGTTTGAAACCTATGCACTATTTTTCTCTCTTCATCAGCTGAGTAAAGACCCTGGTGAAGGTCATCAAAGGCCTACAGACCTCTTCATCTCAATTTCAGCCAAGGTCATTGTTCTTCAACTTTTGCTTTTGGGTGTGGAGTTTGTTTTTCTTGTTTTTGATCGTTGTTTTCTTTCGCTTTTCGTTTTGATTGCTACGAAGGGTGTATTGTTTGTGTGACCTTTGCTTGTGCTAGTTTGGTTTGCATTCATATAAGAAAGATAATTAGCAAGACGAGCATTGTGTTGTATTGATCATCACTCATACGCAAACAATAAAAGACATATTTATGATTGATAGTGCATATTAGAAGGAATTTAAAAGTTTTTGCATTACATCAGGATTTGATTGAGAAAAAGAACTGTTTGAGGGCATTCCTTATTTGTGCTTGATTAGTGAAAAGAACTCTCTCTCTCCCTTAGCTATATGTTCATCGAAAGGAAATGACTACTTATCATGTTCGATGCATTCTTTGGGTCTGAGTCATAATTCCATTTGTTTCACTTCCATGCACCCCCTTTGCGTAAAGAACAACCATAAAAATCAACGCTAATTAAAAGTTATCTACAACCTTTTATTTTCTAGGATCCTCCACCAACAGTAGACTAGGCTTAGTAATTTGGATTAGGGCTGTGAGCATAACTCTCCAAAGTTTCCAAAACAAACAGTAGTATCCTGAGTTAGGGAGAGTCAAATCCAGTTATCGTATAAGTCTGCCTGGGATCCCCCTCTCACACAGGGGTTATGCACGAGGTCGCATTCGGGTAAGCTACGGGGACTAACCCGCAGTGGTTTAACTGATTGTGGTGGTCGGATTGTATTATGGGGATCACTTTGAGGTAAATCCACAATTACTGCGTGGAAGCCTTTTAGTTGATTTCGGGCTTGATACCCTGCCTGTACGTTCAGATCGGACTGTTGACTGTTCCCGCCCAGGGGCTGAGTGCGAATTGGTAACCTTAGTGGCCATAATCTTTAGGGTCTTACACAAGGTGACGGTGACGGGAAGTCTCACTGTACTTGGAGCAGACATTGGTCAAACTCACTCGGGCTCCTTCGAGGGTAAATCCACAATTACTGCGTGGAAGCTTGCACCAAGGCGTAAGTTCGTTAAGCAGGTCGCCATTGTAACTGTTCCACCCTATCCCCGCCCCTTCTGGACTTGATCACGTGACATTGGATTTCATCACCAACTAGTACGGTCATCAAAAGAAGGTCCTGTTTGCTTGGTTGTGATTCTTATATTCTTTTAGCCTGTGCTGTTTCTTTTCGTTAGTTGGCCATAGATTTCTTTCGCCGACTCTTTTCCACCAACATCGACCCTCCACGCCACTTGCGGAGGCTACAGGGACTTCCTCCAGAAAATATGGAAGGAAACACCCCTTTACCCCCTCATTCTACGGAAGAATCCCCTCAATAGAGCGAGGTTCATAATACCACAACTTCCCAGGAAGAAGTTCCCATTCCTTTGGAGAATTTTCGAATTGTCTTAGAATCTCCGGAAGCTTATCGCATTCCGAAGGGATACGAACGACATATCCTCCACCTGAATTCCGCTGGAGAATTTGTTGTCGTCAATCCTTCTGACATTTCGGTCGGGTCTTCTCAAAACCCGTTAGCTAGTGACCCTTTTTGGACTACAGACGTCGTTCAGAGTCCACCACGCTTGGTGCGAGATCTCTATGGAACAGGGGAAGGTGCCGATGCATCTTTTTCCTACACAGTACCCCCAAATCATTTCACTGGTACCACCACTTTTACAACCACACCAACCATTGGTCCGAACATACCATCCGTTGGTCCAAGGTCTACTATTCCCCTCCAGACGGCCCATTCGACAATGACCCTGCACATTTCGACTATCCCCGTCGGTAACGCGATAGTTAATCAAGCCCCAATTGGCACACCTATAACACCGAGACCCACACTCCCTTTTGGATTCAGGGCACTGAATTCTTCTGCTACCACTACTGCCCAAACCACTACCAAAATTATACTGGGAAGTTCTATACCCATCCAACAACCCGGAGGGATCGGTCTTGGTGGTCCTAATCCGCTCGGCGGTACCGGTCAGTCATTTACGTCTGGCTCTCAGATCTCGGATCTCGGGAACTCTACCTCAAACTGGGGGGCATCCTCCCTCCGGAGGACAAATTCCATTCGGAGGGAACCCTACTGCTGGGGGGCATCCTCCCACCGGAGGACAAATTCCATTCGGGGGGAACCCTCATGCTGGGGGGAAACCTCAATCCGGAGTACACCATCAACCACAAGGACAAAATGTGTCCGCCACACCCAATCCATGGAGCATCCCTTTTCAAGGAAACCCACATGCCTCCACGGGACAAAATGTTCAGACTCCGCAACAACCCCCTTATGGACAAATGCCAAACCCACCCTATAACCCGCAAAACCCATCCGGTTATCCTCCGCTCACACATACTTCTCAAAACATCTCAAATCCTATGTACCTTGGTCAAAACCAACCTCACATGACAGGGCCCACGAGTTATAATTATCCACATAACCCAGTATTAGGCCCCACTGGTGTTACTCTGCCACACCAACATTACCCACAGGTTAACCAACAACTACCTTTTCTAGCTACCCTGGACCTTCCAGACTTGTCTCGGTTAACGAATGATCCCATTTATCATTCTCCAGTTTGGCCATCTATTCCAGCTAAACTCCCTTCTGATATCCCAAATTTCGACGAAAAATCTGGAGAAGACTCGAACAACCACATAATGACCTTCCATTTGTGGTGTTCATCCAACTCCCTCATGGATGATTCGATTCGTTTGCGTATTTTCCAACGAACGCTCACGAGTTCCGCAATGAAATGGTATATTGAATTACCACGTGCATCCTTTCACGATTTCAACTCCCTTGCCATGTCCTTCCTCACACATTTCCAACTACCCATTCGATACGAGACGGGTACTGAACTATTAACCTCTCTTCGTCAGACAACTTCCATACATATCTATGATCATATCCATGAATGGAGACGACGACGAAGGCTAATCAAAGCGGTCATTCTCGACCAATTGTTAGCAGAATGGTTCACAAAATCACTATTACTCCAGATTGCTCGCGATGTTGCCATGGGTGGCGTAGTCACCGTGGAAGAAACCATCGCCTGGGCTCAGTACTTAGACTTAGTCTATTCACAATCCGGTACTCTATATGAGTTGATACCGAACACTACCAGTGCCACTAATGATCCATCCAAACCATCGACTGCTTCGCATGCGGATGGAGTTATTGGCTCCGTCAAAACTCAATCTACTACTCATTCTACTGGAACAATCCAGCGGCCAGCTTCCACGGCTGCTCCCATTTCGACTGCACCCTCTTCTACCCCACCTCAAACTCAGGTCTCTGATGTGAATGTGGTCCAATCAACCCCTTCACAACAACTTGGGGGCAAGAAGAAAGCGAGGAACAAACCAAAGAAGAACAACAACAATGAGCAACCCAAGACCCAACCGCAAACCCCTGCTGCCGGAAAACAACCACAATGAAAACCAAAATTCCCATGTCTCATTTGTGGTGACGATCACTACACTCGAGACTGCCCACATCACGATGAAGTGGCCAAACTTTTCAAGGGAAATTCGCAACCCGCTATGCTCACTCAGCCTTTTCCGCAACAACAATCGTTGGTTGCACAAACCCCCACGCCGGGGGGCAGTTCCAACCAACCCCATGATGAGGCCTCGACAAGTGCCCACATTTACATGTTTAACGGAGTTAATCTAACAACTCGCTCTACGACATATGACACGCCAGTTAAATCTGATAAACCGAAGACTGCTAACGGTTCTCCGTCAGACCCGTTGCCACCCTCCGTCAATCCTCCATATGTTAGCCCTCCATCTGGGCCACTCCAGATCAAGAAACCTTCATTTGACTCTATCTTACGCCCTCCTAAGAGCACCATCCAGAAATCTACCTTCAATCCTAATTCACGGGCGGCCCAAAATTACAACATTGTAGAGGATTTGGCCCAAGCCCCGTGTGCCATGTCTGCCTTGGAAGTTCTATAGCACTGTCCCAACCAACATAGAACGCTCTTAGCTTCCATTGGCACTTTCGATCCCAAGTCATCAAATTACCTCACGTTTAATCTGGACGATCATCAACAACGACTCTCACACCAGCTAGCTTTCCAAATCGATGTGGTTGTTCACAATCAACAAATCCAGCGGACTATCATGGATGAGGGATCCTCCACCTGTGTCATGTCCCTAACCTGTTGGAAAATTTTGAAATCACCTACCCTTAACAAATCCGCTACCATGTTATGTGCCTTTGATGGACGAGGTTTTCATCCTCACGGATTATTACAATCCTTAGCTGTTCAGTTGGGCGGTAAAATCGTTACTGTTGACGTCGAGGTGGTCGACACCCCCCTCGATTACAACCTACTACTTGGAAGAAGTTGGTTCTACGTGATGACTGTCGTCGCCTCGTCGGTGTTTCGATGTGTACAATCCCCCCATCAAGGCAAAATTGTTACCATCGATCAGCTCGATTTCTGCACACCCGACGCTCGCATCCCTGCTACCAACAACATTCCCTTTCTGGGAGACCACCTGGTTACATATGAAAGCGTTGGTGTTGGCTTATTGAAAGATTCTAGCCTCATGGGTACCTTCCCTACACCACTTCCACCTATCGCACATCATATTGCCGCCGTCAATATGATTTCAACTATGCCTTATCAATCCTTGGAATCATCCAACCCTTGGGTTGTGCCTAGTCCTTTGGAATTCGATGTGCTCGGGGACACAATGCCTCTGAGCCCAGCTGAGGCCGCATACGTAGCTATTCAATCTGCCTCTCCCTCTTCGAACACTTCACATTCATTGGCACCCGATACTTATTCAGTGCCCTCGTGGTTAGATTCCCTATCATCCACCATTGATTACATTTCCCAAATTTTTCCTTCGGACAAATCTATCATGGAAATGCTTAGCATTGACGATCTGCCCTGGGATGACAACCACCATCGATCTTCTTTTCTCCCACCTTTGGAAGAAATCCAAGACATACGATCTGTCTTCCCCCCCGATGTTACCGAAGCTTCGCAATCTCCTATCCTCACACAAGATACTCTCTCTGAGGGGAACATGGGTAACATCTCTACTATGATCACGATTGACATTTCAATCAAAGAAGGTGTTGTGGAAAACATAAACCTTGGTGCTAATTGCACACCCGATGAAGTGGTTTCTTACACCGCTTTATTCAAGGAATTCCACGATGTCTTCACATGGAGTTATGAGGAAATGCCAGGGATCAACCCTTTGATCGTCGTACATGAAATCAAAGTTTACCCTAACGTGAAACCGGTTCGGCAAAATCTTCGCCCGGTTCATCCCAAGAAAATCACAGCTATAAAGGCAGAAGTTGAAAAACTTCTAAAATCTGGCTTTATCTATCCCGTCCCTTTAACTGAATGGGTCTCCAACCTTGTTCCTGTTGCTAAGAAACAAGGGACCATCCGTGTTTGCATTGACTATAGAGATCTCAACAAAGCTTGTCCTAACGACAACTACCCTACGCCCTTCATCGATCAAATCATCGATAATTGCGCGGGGAGCGTAATCTTTTCTTTGATGGATGGCTTTTCTGGATATAACCAGATTGAAATCTTGCCTACAGATCAACACAAGACAACCTTCATCTACCCTTGGGGAACTTTCACCTACCGAAAGCTACCTTTTGGCCTTAAAAATGCTAGAGCCACTTTCCAGAGAGCCATGTTGTATGCTTTTCATGACATAAAACATATAGCATAACCGTATCTCGATGATTTACCCTCACATTCGTTAAATCGATCCGATCACATTAATCATTTACGCATGATTTTTCTGCGATGTAGGTTCTACCGTATTCGTCTGAACCCACACAAATGCATTTTTGCTGTCGAATCCAGTCGACTCCTCGGTTTCATTGTCTCCAAAGATGGGATCAGAGTGGATCCCTTAAAGATCAAGGCCATCTTAGCCTTACCTCCACCTACCAATTTAACCCAACTCCAAAGTTTGCAAGGCAAAACAAACTTTCTTCGCCATTTCATCTGTAATTATGCCGAGATCACTAAAGGATTTATGCGGTTACTGCAAAAGAACGTCCCTTTCATCTGGGATGACGCAGCTCAATGGTCATTCGACGCTCTCAAGCACACTTTGACCCATGCACCTTTGTTACATCCCCTTGAATATACAAAGGATTATATCCTTTACTTGGCCACTTCTACTTCCACCATCGCAATGGTGTTAGTCCATGAAGACCCCAACGGTGAAGAACATGTGATTTATTATCTAAGCAAGAGTTTATCTGGACCCGAACTCAGATATTCGCATGTTGAGAAACTGGCTCTGGCAACTGTCATCGCTATCCAAAGGTTCCACCACTACATCTTATTACGCACCACCACGGTAATCGCAGACTCCAACCCCATGTACCACGTCCTGACACGTCAAGTACTTGGGGGAAAATATTCGAAATGGATCGTTATTCTTCAAGAATTCGATCTTGAGTTTACGAAGGCTAAAACCAAAAAATCCTTGGTGTTTGTCGAGCTTATCTATGCTCTCCCTCGTGCCGATGAAAACATCGAACCTAGAGATTCTCTCCCCGATGACTCTCTCTTCCTCATCAACACCTTTGATCCTTGGTACAGAGACATTCTCCTCTACCTTCAAACAAAACGTTTTCAGCCCAACATCTCTCGTGAAGAGCATCGACGCATTCGTCACCACTCTCACCATTATATCATCCTCGGCGACACTTTGTATCGTCGTGGTATCGACACCATCCTTCGGCGATGTCTGATTCACGAGGAGGCTGAACGCGTTTTGAACGATTGTCACCTTGGCGCCTGTGGCGGTCACCTTTCCGGAATGGCCACAACCCAAAAAATCCTACGTGCCGGCTACTTTTGGCCCTCGATTTTCAAAGATTGCATCGAGGCTGTCAAGAAATGCCCACCCTGCCAAATATTTAACAAGAAGGCATGCACCCACCTTATGGGGCTGCACCCTATCATTTCCATCGGCCCCTTCGCAAAATGGGGCATCGATTTCATGCAGTGTAAGCCTACCTCAGCCGGGGGGCACGGTTACATCATCGTCGCCGTCGACTACTTCACCAAATGGGCTGAGGCTATTCCTACCTTCCTGAATGATGGTCGTACGACAACTCTATTCCTCTTCAACCACATCATAACTCATTTTGGTGTACCACGTTCCATTGTCACTGACCATGGTGCACACTTCAAAAACCAGATGATGAGCGAGTTACATGTCAAATTGGGTTTTCGTCATGAAAACTCATCCCCTTACTACCCCCAAGCAAACGAACAAGTTGAGGCTATCAACAAAGTCCTAAAAACCATGATCCAATGCATGGTAGGGGAAAACAAAACATCATGGCATTTGCAACTATTCTCTGCTCTCTGGGCCTATCGCACCTCTGTGAAGACTTCAACTGGATTCACTCCTTTCCAGTTGGTCTATGGCATTGAAGCCATCCTACCAATTGAGTGCAAGATTCCATCACTCAAACTAAAAGTAGAACTCCTGTCTCATACTTCTACTGAAGAAGAACGATTTTTGTATCTATCCAAACTAGACGAAACACGTCGCGATGTTGCTCTCGCCAATGAGGCACATAAAAAACGAATTAAAAGTCAATATGACAAATCCATCCACCCTCGGACTTTCGCAGAAGGAGACTTAGTCCTTGTTTATGACCAAGCTCACGATAAATTGGGGACAGGAAAGTTAGAACCCATGTGGCACGGTCCCTACATCGTAAAATGTATCCTACACAAAGGTGCCTACGAATTAGTTGATCATGAAGGAATTTCCCTAGGAGAGCCCCGAAACGGGCTTTACCTTAAGAAGTACTATGCCTAGATCTCCTAGCATCTGTACTTTGTACATTATTGTATTTAGTTTTGGTGTGTCTATTTCTTTCACATGCTCGAGCCTTTACCATTGTCACTCATGACTGTGGTTCTGTTTTCATGCGTAGATGACGTCCTCCTTTCCTATCTTTTTTGGGTTCGCGGATGGCGCTAGCCGACATACCCAGAACATTGCTTCAACAACTTGGGTTATTTACCATTTTGACCAGGTGGTGAGTTCAGGAGGCATTTGTTTAGGACAACCAACCAATAATATGGCAGAATATCATGCTGTCATTGGACTGTTGACCCAAGCTTCCTCTCTAGGTATCTCTCGAATCATTATTTACTTAGACTCCCAACTGGTGGATTTTCAACTAAACCACATCTACGCTATCCGTAGTCCTATCCTGCTACGCCTACACTTGCAAGTTCTTCATCTCGAACGAATGTTCAATTACATTGAATATAGACACATTCCGAGAGAACTTAATAGTGTTTCAGATTCATTAGCTAATTATATCATGGATCGGTATCTTGCCCACATATAAGATTCAAGGAAAGCAAAACTGTACATTACATGTAAATTAAAACACATCACAAACATCATCATGTACAAATCATTGGCATCATAAAAACTCAAAACTGTATATATATATATATATATATATATATATATATATGGCGCGACTAAAATGTTTGTAGAAGAGAAAAATATTGGGTTTGTTCACCCACACAACATCGCCTGACAAGGCATACAAAAAACATGATCACGGGAGAGACTCTAATCTCCCCGCACTACATTGTGTTGTGAGTAACACACTACCGCGTGCACTACGTGCCTCAACAGAGAATTGATATTCTCTGGTACTCCTACAGTGCGCCTCTGCAGATGTAAAGGCACTTCCCCCCTCCGCAAAGGAGGGATACCCATCGTAAGGCCTTGGAGGTTCCTCTTAACCTCCTGGAGACCTACTGCTGGTACTGTCGGATCTGCTGCAACTGGGGCGCCTCCATGACGCCCTGGTATGGGTATATCAGCCGGGCACACTGCTCCCTTATCACTGTTAATGTTTATGCCATTATTATAGTTCTTTTCATTTCATAAGATAAGAGCATAATAAGAACAAGATCACTGAGAAATACACATCCACAATAGACACAACATTTATCCTGGGAAACCCTCTAGGGGAAGAAAACCCAGCAA
>ML802025.1:69719-126730 GCA_009831015.1 Picea engelmannii
TACAATTACCGACTTGATTAATCCTCAATGGGGATTAATCTAATAATAAAAATAATAATAATGACATGATTAATCCACAATGGGGATTTAATCCAATAACAAAATAATAAGAATGCTCTTCCCAGTTACATTATTTCAACACTGCCGTCTCAGCCAGGCAAAGAAGTCACTAGTGAAATGGAACTCTGACTCCGAAACTAGCCTCGGAGACAGACTAGTCCACCTCTCCATCCTAGGTTCATCCACTGGTTGTACCGCCAGTGCTATCTGAGGCTGCATCTGAGGGATGCGCTCTAGAAAAAATGATCCATAGTCGAACTGCTTCTGACCAGTCCTGCACCGTGAGATCTGTTCCTTCACATTCCGAAGGAACGTTGCACTCTAGTTGAACAGTGTTGGTTCCAAACACTGAACACCATAGGCCACCTATGATCTGGATGCCAGATGAGAACTAGTGTTTCCGATCACGCTTGTGATAGCGAATAGTATAGACCGGAGGGGAAAATCTCGAATATCCTTGATAGGGATCCTATCCCCTACCAACCTTGCTCCCGGGATGCAGTGGCGTGCCAGATACATGTCCACTTGTTCAGGTAATGCCCTCTACCCAGTGAAAGATATGAGGACCCCTCTTTTTGAGAGGCCAGTCAAAAAGTACACGTCTTCTAACTCGATGGCTAAAAGTTGCGTGCTGATACAGAATCCTTGATCCGCAACATCCCAGAGGCCAATCATGTACTCGAGCAATAGAACTTCTCTCTTCATTTTTTGTAATTTGAAGAACTTGAGAAAGCCACAAGTCCGTAGAGTGGCCCACGTACGAGGAATCTGTAGAGTAGCTAAATCATCCATCTCATGTTCCCTCTCTTTCCATTCAATCATGATTGCCAAAGGTACCTACAAAACAAAAAAATCAAGAATTTCATTATTCCTCACGTTTTGGTAATTTCGGTGATTTTCAAAAAGCATTTTAAAACATGAAACAACATGCCCACATCATCAAAAAGCAACCACTCACTCTTTTTAACCACCACGCCCTTTAATATTTGTCAAATAATGATAAAAATGTTTTAAAAATGCAAAACGACTTTGGGGGCTGCATGGGCATTTGGGGAGATTTTTTATGAAGAATAACCTGCCCAATTGATTGCAAGGGTGTAGACATCCCAACCACCCTTATCTAAATCATTTTTTGTAAAAGAAACCCCCTATTTTATTAATTTTTAAAAAGAGGCCGATTTGGTTCAAGAGGGGCGACTTAGGGCTTTGTGTTTTAAAATAAATAATGCCATGAAAATGGATCTAAAACCATGCAATTGAAAGATAAAAGTATGGGCACCTACCTGGTTCGAATGGTGAGCAAAATGATCAATCGTAGCTCCAACAACGAGAAAAACAAGATTTGCTTCAAAATGGGATTCTCCACTACTCCAAAATCCTTGCAAATGAAATGGTAAATGAATTTTCAAATCAATTGTTATTTATAAAATTTCATTTTTTATAAGGTATGGTCAGTTTTGGGTTTCTCTAATGATGTAATGGCTTCACTAAACTCTGGTTTGTATCTTTGGCATCGCAGGTTTCCTGGTAGTCCTGATCGGTTATTCACCTTGTCACACTTATGAGCATAGTCTTAGTTCGTTCTCGAGCTCGACAATATGAGAACGTAACCGGGTAAACTTTTATCTCTTTTTCGGGCCCATATGGATACGAACACACGAAAAAGGAACCCCCCTGGAGTCTCCTTTAAACCCTTTTCAGACTCTGTAAACATGAAAAGATTGTCGAGTGATCTTGCTTCCTTTCACACTCGTTAAAAGGTCAGAAAGGGCGTTTTTCAAGCGATAGTTTAACCCTTTTTCGGTCTCGTTAGAATACTGTACGAAAAAGGAACTGAGAGAGTTCTCTTTTAAGTGTTTTTCCAAACTCTATAATACCGAAAAACCTTCGAGTTTTCTATCCTTGGACTCATTAAAGCACACATCGACAGGCCCATATGGGACCAAACCCTTACTTCTTCTGGTTCGTTAAACAAAGGAAGAGGAACTTACCGAAGGTGAGTTATATTGAGCATGTGTTATCCTCCTCGAGCTCATTAAATCAAAAAGAGGTACTCATCTATCTGGATGGGGGAAAAAAATTGAAAGGAGCAAGCCAAGCAGTCTCTTGAGAACATCATCCAACACTTCTTAGAGTCGCCCTTGAACACGACACTTTGTCACTTTGCATATATCATAATCCGCTGAACCTCTGCACTGAGCCAATCCTCCGAGTTACTTTCGCTCCTTTGGGTCACCCGACGCAAGTCACAGTATCCATTGCATAATATTGGTCCATGTCATGTTTTTCTATAGTGCCCCAGTGTTCAAGGGAAGTATCCGCTTCGAGAGTCATCCATCCCAAGTATCTTGCCTCAAAACTTGTGTCAGTCCATGTCCATTTGATCTGCCAATTACGTCTCCATGTCCGTTTCGTTTCGTTGATGGGGGATACATCAAGGCCCTCCCTCGATGAGTCTATTCCTGTCGACTCCAACACATTATCCAGGAATTAGGTTTAGAAACCAATTAGTACTTTGGGACCTGCATGCCTCAATGGCAGGCCTCCCCACATCCGACAGTAGGTTTACATCATTGACCTCTGATCGGATGATTCCACGGATGTTCGACCTCATCTCATCTGTTCACATTCACTGGAATGTACTAAGGTACCTTGGGAATCATTGACATTAATGGTGATCTCCCTCGCACTTGTTAACGGTTCACACCATTGACCGGTAATCAAGTGGTTTCTACCATGTTCGACATCAAGACATCTATTCACATGGTTAGAATCGTACCACGTTGGGATTCGTAAGAAAACCCTAGGTTGAGCGATCACTTTAATATATGATTTACCCAGGCTGTGAAGGAGTTTTTATTGGATAAGAACACATACACCGTCACATAGATCCACTTTGTATTGGTCATGGATATGCCTTGTCATATCGTAGATCCACTGTGTATACTTTGTGGCTACGATCAGTCTAAGTCATCAGAGTATAGATCCACATTGTATCTTTGGTGGCTATACCTTTTTATCAATAAAATTATGGATCCGCAGTGTATTTTATGGCAGCCATATCCTATTAAGTCTTGATCACCCAAGCATAGGTATGCCTGCCTTGGGTTTTGAAATATGTCATGATACTTGTTGGATGTTTGTGTGCAGATTCTGTCAGGTTCTCCGAGTCTATACCCTTGCTTGGACATCTACAAAGTATTTCAGTTATCATTTGGCATCTTCTAACTTCGTACTTTGGCGGGCATTCTGTTACACATCAAAATTACTTAGCTGGATAAGTGTCGCATATCCCTCTCAATTTTCGTAAGTGTCGCATCTTCCTTACAACTTTCGCAAGTGTTGCAAGTTGGTCACAAGTGTCGCAAATGATGTTCAGACATACTATCATGATGAACGACACTAAGGAGACACTTATAACATCTCATATGCTTGATTTGAAGAAGGAGAACTAGTTTACTGAAGTCAAATAACTCTTGACACCTGAAGAGAGGCCCGAAACAAAGGTTTTGAGGAGGAGCGCTCCCCTATTTCATCCCTAGAAGCGCTGGCTACAAGGCTTCAGGGAGCGTTATAACTCTCCCCAACCCCCTCTGAAGGAGCGCTGCTCATATTGAAGGCGCTAACGCTCCCCTAAAGCTCACCAGGGAGCGCTACAGTGCGCTGATGCCCCTTCTAAGGGAGCGTTGCCTAATCTGAGGAAGTAGTTGGCCCGTTGAGGAGAATAAGGGGAGGATATTTCGATATTAGGAGGCAGTTGTGTTAGAATTCTTAGTTTCATCAAGAGGTCCCTGATCTAAGGAGAAGTTTCCCAACTTGTTCTAAAGATAACTCAAGAGGTTAAGCTCTTCTTAACCTATATAAACAGGCTCCATGATGGTGGAAAGGGGAGGAACTGAAAATATGAAACTTATGATCTTGGAGGGAACTCACAGTCAGCCAAAGGAGAGTGATCAGTGAAGCTGCTGTTATCCAGGTTGTGGATCTTTCAGGCAAGGGTTAGACGAAGAGGACTTGACGAAGATGTCGCATTCACATCTACAATTGTAAGTACTGCTGTCGTTATTCTCATCAATATGACATGCTTGGCCTGTTTCTTTCTAGTTTTTCTCTAATGTCACATGAACTTATCATTAATTGATAGATCTATTTTCAAGCTAATATCAATAGAGTAGGAAGTGGTCGTATCTTGTTTTGTCCATAGAACTCAACAAGGAGCAAAGGATTGGAGCGCAACTCGGAGCGTGCATGGACAAATGTCGATAAAAGGTACCTCTGTCATCCTTCCTTCTCATGTGTTAGTTTAGATATATTTGAAAGGAAGTCAGTGTCCATGTTAAGCATTTTCTGTCTAGAGTTAGGGTCAAGCTCTTAGAGGCGATCTACCTGTCCGCAGGGAGATTTTCCTACAACAGAAACTGGCGACTCCGCTGGGGAGATAGCCTCAAATCGAAACTTCTTGTTTTGATTTTCTCCTCATTGACCTTGTTCTATCCCTTGATTGTTTCATACCTAGTTCACTCCTCTTTTGATTGGTTTCATGAGCTGATTGGCTCCTTACCCCATCATACTCAGCCTAATTGTCGAATTTGGATTTCAATTTTTGGAATTTTTTGACATTTTTTGGCGTTTTAGACCCTAGCGCCCCTTTCCTAGTGTTAACAGAGCACCAACACTCCCCCATACCTCTGCATAGAGTGCTATAATGATCCTTGCCTTTGGCAACAAAGCGCCAACCCTTTTTGGCCCAAAAAACCCCCCAGACTTGCTTTGTCAAGGTTTTGCCTCTGTGTCTCTTCTACTGAGTGACCTTGTGAGTCAATTGTTCTTCCCTTTTAGCCTTGACATCTATCCTTTTTGAAGAATTAACATCTTGTTAGTTGGATCTTGTAGCCTTCTTCACTATTTTCATTAAGTTTTTCCTGTTGAGTGAAGTTTGAAACCTATGCACTATTTTTCTCTCCTCATCAGCTGAGTAAAGACCCTGGTGAAGGTCATCAAAGGCCTACAGACCTCTTCATCTCAATTTCAGTCAAGGTCATTGTTCTTCAACTTTTGCTTTTGGGGGTGGAGTTTGTTTTTCTTGTTTTTGATAGTTCTTTTCTTTCGCTTTTCGGTTTGATTGCTACGAAGGGTGTATTGTTTGTGTGACTTTTTCTTGTGCTAGCTTGGTTTGCATTCATATAAGAAAGATAATTAGCAAGACGAGCATTGTGTTGTATTGATCATCACTCATACACAAACAATACAAGACATCTTTATGATTGATAGTGCATATTAGAAGGCATTTAAAAGTTTTTGCATTACATCAGGATTTGATTGAGAAAAAGAATCGTTTGAGGGCATTCCTTATTTGTTCTTGATTAGTGAAAATAACTCTCTCTCTCCCTTATCTAGATGTTCATCGAAAGGAAATGACTGCTTATCATGTTCGATGCATTCTTTGGGTCTGAGTCATAATTCCATTTGTTTCACTTCCATGCACCCCCTTTGCGTAAAGAACAACCATAAAAATCAACACTAATTAAAAGTTATCTACAACTTTTTCTTTTCTAGGATGCTCCACCAACAGTAGACTAGGATTAGTACTTTGGATTAGGGCTGTGATCATAACTCTCCAAAGTTTCCAAAACAAACAGTAGTATCCTGAGTTAGGGAGAGTCAAATCCAGTTATCGTATAAGTCTGCCTGGGATCCCCCTCTCACACAGGGGTTACGCATGAGGTCGCATTCGGGTAATCTACGGGGACTAACCCTCTGTGGTTTAACTGATTGTGGTGGTTGGATCGTATTATGGGGATCACTTTGAGGTAAATCCACAATTACTGTGTGGAAGCCTTTTAGTTGATTTCGGGCTTGATACCCTGCCCGTACGTTCGGATCAGACTGTCGACTGTTCCCGCCCAGGGGCTGACTAGGAATTGGTAACCTTAGTGGCCATAATATTTAGGGTCTTACACAAGGTGACGGTGAGAGGAAGTCTCACTGTACCTGGAGCAGACATTGGTCAAACTCACTCGGGCTCCTTGGAGGGTAAATCCACAATTACTGTGTGGAAGCTTGCACCAAGGCGTAAGTCCGTTAAGCAGGTCGCCATTGTAACTGTTCCACCCTATCCCCGCCCCTTCTGGACTTGATCACACGACATTGGATTTCATCACCAACTAGTACGGTCATCAAAAGAAGGTCCTGTTTGCTTGGTTGTGATTCTTAGATTCTTTTAGCGTGTGCTATTTCTTTTCGTTAGTTGGCCATAGATTTCTTTCGCCGACTCTTTTCCGCCAACATCGACCCTCCATGCCGGTCGTGGAGGCTACAGGGACTTCCTCTAGAAAATATGGAAGGAAACACCCCTTTACCCCCTCATTCTACGGAAGAATCCCCTCAACAGAGCGAGGTTCATAATACCACAACTTCCCAGGAAGAAGTTCCCATTCCTTTGGAGAATTTTCGAATTGTCTCAGAATCTTCGGAAGCTTATCGCATTCCGGAGGGATACGAACGACAGATCCTCCACCTGAATTCCGCTAGAGAATTTGTTGTCGTCAATCCTTTTGACATTTCGGCTAGGTCTTCTCAAAACCCGTTATCCAGTGACCCTTTTTGGACTACAGACGTCTTTCAGAGTCCACCACGCTTGGTGTGAGATCTCTATGGAACAGGGGAAGGTGTCGATGCATCTTTTTCCTACACAGTACCCCCAAATCATTTCACCGGTACCACCACTTTTACAGCCACACCAACCGTTGGTCCGAACATACCATCCGTTGGTCCAAGGTCTACTATTCCCTTCCAAACGGCCCATTCAACAATGACCCCGCACATTCTGACTATCCCCGCCGGTAACGCGGTAGTTAATCAAGCCCCGATTGGCACACTTGTAACACCGAGACCCACACTCCCTTTTGGATTCAGGGCACTGAATGCTTCTTCTACCACCACTGCCCAAACCACTACCCAAATTATACTGGGAAGTTCTATACCCATCCAACAACTCGGAGGGACCGGTCTTGGTGGTCCTAATCCGCTCGGCGGTACCTGTCAGTCATTTACGTCTGGCTCTCAGATCCCAGGAACTCTACCTCAAACTGGGGGGCATCCTCCCTCCGGAGGACAAATTCCATTCGGAGGGAACCCTAATGCTGGGGGGCATCCTCCCACCGGAGGACAAATTCCAATCGGGGGGCACCCTCATGTTGGGGGGCAACCTCAATCCAGAGTACACCATCAACCACAAGGACAAAATGTGTTCGCCGCACCCAATCCGTGGACACATTTATTCCCAACCAACATATGAGATTCTTTCAAAATTTATCCTTGTGCATTCAGTTTAACATAATATTTTTGCTCGTTGACTATTTGATAAATTCACCGAGCTTTTTGATCCTCATCCCATGTTTCAATCCAAGATTTTCCTTCTTTCGGGTCCAGAGGGATGATTATTTTTCTTTCGCTTCCTTTTAATTTGATTCTATCTCTTTCAAGGGAGATATTTTCTTTCATTTTCGACCCCATGGCCGACCAACAAGTATTGTGTATGCTGACATCCCCTCGACTAGGTCTATTACCTAAAAGTCAACTTGAGTTGGTATACCCATAATTTGAGTTTCAATATTTCTAATCATATCGATGGGCTATATCAATATTTGATATGCCAATTTGAGTTAATTCAAAGTTGGTGCTAATGTGGATCGACCCATTCTTATCCATGTTTCTCGAGGTAAGATATTGACTTGAGATATGAAATCGGCAACATCTTGTTTGATTGGTACTTCATTGATTTCCATATCGACTCGTGGGTCATAATATTTATGTTGTGAAGAGAGGTGCCTGAAATCCTTAGAGGATTTTTTTCCTTCTTTATATTCTCTTAATATGTTGAGAAAATCTAGCAATCGACTGACTAACTTCTTTTCCTTTAATAAATGTAGGAATTATTGTACAGTATCATCATTTTGTCTTCCTTTGTTCTGCTAGTCTTGGTTATAATTCTTGAAGAATCTAATGGCTTCCCTCATAATTTGTTCTTCTTTGTCTGAATTTTGGAAGAGGCTAGCCTTCCCTCTCAATTGGTATTGTGAAGGGGTATTGATAATATCTCCCCCAATGCCAGATCTTATGATGATATTTAAGTTTTTTGAATTGAGTACTTCTTCTTTTGATATTGCATGTAGAAGATTGATGTTTTTTCTAGTCATAATATTGTCGAGTACTATTGGAAAATCTTTAAGTGAATGGTTGTCTACGCCGCATCTATTATAAAATTTCAAGTCGATCCAATTTTTATCAGATAATCTGAGATAATATGGTCGTCCTTCTAGCAATTGTAATAGTAGGTTCGACCTTGACCCTGACCATGACCTCTGAATCGATCTCGGATGCCGCATTCTCTTCCTCGACCATAGTAATCATTTCTTCGACCTTAATTATTAGTTTGGTTAGTAGATTTTGTATGATACACCTTTTGTACATTGGATCGATTTCATGCATTTAAATAGCATTCCAATGTTTTATGGTTATGAGTTTCACAGATATGAAACCACTTATTGTTCTTTAAATTGTGTGGGAAATCCTGCACAACATGGTTGGTTAATGCTTCACATATATTACAATATGTTTGAGCTTGTACTCTGTGAGCATATACTGTTACTAGCGGATGATCAACGAGGCTACAAGTATCCTGTGTATGTCCTTATTCATAGCACGTAGTACACCATAATTCATTTCTTCTTATGGATAGATTTTTTATGGTTTGTTGTAAATGCTCTATTTTTTCTTCCAATCCTTCAGTCAACGAGGAGGTTGACGAGTCGTCATTGTCAAACTCAATGCATTGTTCTTTCTGTTATTTCGTACAGGCATAATGGTGAATGGATTTGTTGTATAAGACCAACTACGCACCATTGTACTAATAATATTTGATCGATCATAGTCGGTATTTGGCTCAAAATATATTTGAATCTTTTGTCATATTCTTAGACCGACTAGCTTGATCTTTGTTTTATTTCTTTCAATTTTTGAGCAGCCAAGTGTGTGGCATATTGAACTTTGAAGAATTTTAGGAAACTATTTTTTATTTATGATTTTGAACGATTCTGATTTTCTGTGAAATTCATAAACCATGTTAAAGCACGATGTCGAGGGGAAGCACCAAATTATGCCATCTGCTTATCTTCATCTGTGATGTCCACAACATCCCAAAATTTCTCACACACAAACCAGTGTCTTTTTGGGTCCTCGTATCCCTCATAGGTGGGGATGTGGTTAAATCCCATTTTTATTTTCTTTTTAGGAATAATCATTTTTTGTGGTGTTTGGGTTACCACACTTTTAGATTGAGTTGTTGAGTCTTTGGTTGGTTTTTCTTGCATCGCCTCTTCTATCGGTCGGTCTTCTACTAGATGGTATTCGAGAAATAATTACTTCTTGTTGATTATGGAAATTATTTCTTTGGTCTGAGAACTTTGGTCTTTGTACTCGACTAAACATCGCTCCAATAATCGTGTCGGTTCACAACTATGATTTATTAAATTAATTTCTTCCCTTGATACTAGATTTTGTAAGGGGGTTGAGTCAGTGAGATCCTTGATTTGGATGAGCATGTTATTGGTTTCATTTCTTCCTTGATCAACGATGAGTGTGTCTCTTAGGTTTCCATGCTTGTCAGTTCCATACCATAATCTTTCGGATTGGTCGTCAATCTAAAGTATTTGTTGGAGGAACTCTTTTATTCATGGGATAGCTTCCAGAATGGGGGAAGAGTGTATCGCTAGTAATGACTCTTCGTAATCCATGCTTTCAGGTTTGTCTTTAAATTGATAGGAATTCATTCTAGCCTCTATCAACTGTGCATCACTACTTCTATAGGGGGTCGTCCCTGTTGTTTTTATTGCCAGCTCTGGTCAATTTATTTGAGACTTAGACTGCTCATACGCTCTATCAGGATGACCCTCCCTAATCATTTTTCTATTCAACTTTTGACTATTCCATAGGTTATGAAGCTCTTATATTTTATTTTGACTTTTATGTCGTTCTAGTCTCTAGATGTCAGTAACTTGCTTATGTACTTGTTTTCATCTCGACGACATTTATACTTTAGTAATCACAACTCCTAAGATGATTTTCTTGTAGCATCTCACATATTCGACCGACTGCCCATCTCCGACTCGACTTACTCGATGTAATATCCCAAGGCCAAGCCCTTATTGAATTTTAAACATGCTTTGTAGGTTGGTGAGCCAAGTGATTATAAGCTAGGAGGCTTATGTGATGATTAGGCCGTAGAGCCTAGATGCTAAATGCTAGTGAGCCTATTTTTGTATATGTAAACACTCATATCATTAATATAATACATTGTTGCGTGTAGACCGACCACGATAAAAGAGAATGGCGGGATAAGCTCCATTAGGTAGGGAAAGGGAGGGCTAAGAGACTAGGGGGAAAAGGGAAAAGCTTGAGGGATTAACCCCAAGAGAATATCATATTATATTTTCCTAAAGACTAAGGTGAAGATAATTATTTTATCCTAAGTCTCATGGAAGAGGGAATGAATCCCAACTGGAGAGAAACGATCTCCAGGAGAGCCATGTGTCAATCATGGTGCATGCAAATATAGGTGGGGGGAAATAGTTTGTTATTCCATCTCTCCCCATTCACTCACACACTCACACACTGATCCATCCTCTCCATCATTGACCTCTGCAACATTCACGCACCTCTGGAACCTGCATCATTTTTGGAGCTATCCTGTACTTTTCCTGTGAAGCACAACGCACCTGTACTTCACCTGAGCCTGTACCGTGCCTTAATGGACTATTGTTGTTTCCAATGCAATTCCTTGACTGAGAATGGATTTCTACCATCATATGTTCTATACCCAAGCTTTGTTGTTGTCGTCACCCTTACTCGATTGACTTAGAATATGGACTGAAGAAGCAGGTTGTCGGGCTTGTGGGTTTGAAGAGGCGGGTTGTCAGTCTCATGGAATGAAGAAGCAGGTTGTCAGGCCTGTAAGCAACTCTCTCCAGGTGAGAGAGGTTGTTGGGGAAGTGATTTTCCCATAGGGAGATTAATGACAGTTATAGTGCTCTGAGAATTCATGTCTGGCATGTTGTTGAAGCCCTGGAAGGGAAGTGGGGCAGCCGAAGGACTGTTGAGCAGATAAGTGGAACACTTCCTGGGGTGGGATAGGCATGTGGGGAATGAGAGGTTGTAGGATGTTTGTGTGAGTTGGCTCCTAGGAAGAAATCCTTCCTGTTGACTGTGCAAGTTCTTGTTGTCTCAGCCTAGCCTAGGAATCCCTTTACCCGGGTGGATTTTAGTCCCAGCTCGGGGGTAGCCCACTACTGAGAGTGATGAGTAGCATGGTCTAAGGATGGGAGGTTTGTGGAAGGTTTGCACACAGTTGGTGGTATTCTATAAAAATATAAGTACCATTTACATGTTCATTTTCATGCTGTGTATTTGTACATGTCTTATATTTATGAGTTCTGTCTCTATATGCTCTATGAATATGCTTATTGTTATTTATGCATTTATCTATGTATTAGAAGAATGTGATTTGTCTGTCAAGTTTTATTTGTATGATGTTCTGCATGAGTCTATGAGTGGTAGTGGTATATCCCAGTGACCTAAGGTTGGGGTGTACTACCAAATCTGTATGAGAACTTAGCAAGAATGTAACTATGAGGTAGCATGGCTCGCCCTGGGTGGTCGGGGATGTTACACTCGAAGTCAGTGGTGTTAGCCATGTTCATTTGCTCATAAAGTAGTCCCAAGCTTGTCTTGTGTCCTTTCACCTTGCGTCAATAAATCCTTCCCACTCTTCATCCATTTATTCAAGGTTGTTATTTGGTAGCAGTGTACCTAGTCAAGGTTGGTATTCAACAATGTCACCAACTCCCTTGTCGAGGAGGAATTTGTGAAGCCGTGTCAGAATAGTACACAAAAATCCTTTGTGAAAGTCCGTGTGAAAATTTTCTTTTATTTTATCAATAGATGTTTGATCTTCAATGGATTGCTCTAAGATACAATATTCAACAATTCTCTCGAAACAGTCATGCAAATTCGTTCATCCTCCATTCCTGAGCTTGAGGCCTAATTTTTTGTCGGTTTTTAAATTACGCATTACCCGGTTTGTTGATGGGTTTTGGGATGGCTTCTAGAAATCTTTCATGAGTCTTCGAGAAGAATTGTGATTTTTCTTCTGCTAATGAAAGGTTGTTTCTTCGTGTGTAATTCTTGATGTAATTCTTAATCTTATGCTCCCACCATTTGTGTGTGTCTTGTAGAGTTAGCATTTATGTAATCTTCTGCATGCCCAGGTCCAGAACGACCAAAACTAGAACCAATGTTTGAATCTAGGGAAAAGTAAGAGAGAGTTTCTAGTAGTTCCTTACATAGGAAAACATAAAATACATACATGTAGACATAAATGAAGACATACACAAGTAGTGGAAGCCCAAAGAACAACATTTTATTATATGATATATCAAAACAACACAATAGATACACTGTCTCTCATAGATATTGTCTATTTATACTTCTATATCTAGTTACCAGACAGTTTCAACTACTTAACTACTTGGGTCGGTCGGTTAACAGATACCTCGACCGACTTATACTTCCGACTTCGATGGTCGATGGACTAGCTCTTAGTCGACTGTCGGGTCTAGTCAACAAAGTTGACTAGTCCCTACAATGGTACTTGTTTACCAATCAATTTCATTTTCACACACTTCCTTTGCCATTGCTCATAAACATAAATTTCACACACTTCATTTTCCATTGCTCATAAACATAACTTTGTTATGATAATCAAACATGGAGCTCTATGAATATTATGATAATAAATTTCTTTTACTTTCCAAATTAAATTGCATAGCTTTGGTGATCCAAAAATGGATTGCAAAGTTGTTAAGTCCCATGGTAGACCAAGTTTGGACGTTAAGAATAAAGTTAAAATTTTGCTCAAGTAGTACTTTATTAAGCAAAGGGACGGAGACTGTTATTCTCAATGGAAGGAGGCATGCCTTTGCTAAGTAAGAAGGTTCATTGTTTGTACCTTTGAGTACAAAACAAAAGAAATGGGTTGACATATTGAGTAAAGAACTCACCATCAAAATGAGCAAAGGGAGATTGAGAAACACTTTGATGAGGTGACAAATCAAATTAGTAATTGGTTGGTAGAGAAAACTAAAAGTGAATGTCTTAATCAACAACTAGTGCTTGGTGGAAGAGAGGATTTATTTTTTGGCAAAGAGGTGAAAACAAAGTTACTAACTTAACGAGAACTCTGAAGAGTTCTTGTTTTTTTAGGGGTCACATTTTTTACCTCGTTTTTTTTTATTTTAAATATTTGTATCCATAATGTATCCACATTATTATTTTAAATGCTTATTTTTTCAACTATTTTTAAATTTTTCTAAATCATTTTTTTTCAACGATGTTTTTCATCATTTTCCATGCTTTTTTCGATGTTAAAAATGTTGTATACCATTTTTTATTTTTTTTGAAATTAAGATTTTTCATATAATTATGTCTCAATTAATTTATGGTTCCATACTTTTGAAATATAGTGGAAAATATTATTTTTAACACATTTTTTACCTTTACTTCAATACATAGGGAATAATTGTAGTTAAATAACACTATTTTAAAATATTTAGCAAAAATATATACATTTTAAAGCCATATATAATAATAATAATAAAAACTATACATTTTGGAAACTATCTGTTTAAAATAACATGTCAAATAAAGCATTTTTATGCACATAATTGAACACTTTTTTTTTTTTAATTAACATTTTTTTTCCATATTTGTATACATTTGAAGTAAGAAAAAGGACATTTAATGTCATTTTCCCTAGTATATTGATTCACATACAAATAAAAGTAAAAGGAAAATAATAAAAAAGATTCATCATAAAACAATAATAGATACATATTCATTCTTATTTTAAAATCTGAAAGTCAAAACATTACAGTTATAGCTCATCAAAAATTTGTAAAATTGAGCATTGTTTCCAAGGGCATCTTAAAACTAATCAACAATATCATATATTCCAAAATCATCATTCTCAAGAGACACATCATCATCTTCTTGGACATCATTATGTGTTTCCATTGTGTCATTTTTTCTTCCATTGGGTCTTTGATATCCGCAAGTTCTCCAACGTGATCCTTTCCAATAAATCCTCCTAATGGTACTTGAGGTTCCTTTGAAATTTTTGCCACCTTTTATTCATTAAAATCTCATTTCCTCAAGCCAACTTATTGCATTTCATTTGGAAGAGCTGGAATAACATTAATTCTTTGTTGAATAAAACCACATTGTAGTGGGTCACTTTCAATGGCTATGCAATTTCTTCCTTTATGTAAGCAACACGCTAGTGTTGTACCTAATCACCAAATAAAAATTAAATAATTAAGTTAAATAATTTAAAATAACATAAATTAAAAATAATAAAGATTGAAGTATGATTTTGTTGGCCCTTGACCAAGTTTTGAGGAACACTTGGTCATATTTGACTGTTTTTGGGACTTCGACAACTTGTCAAAGATGGAGCGCAATGCGAATTGGAAATCATGGAAGCTAGACCCCTTTTTTGGGTCCTTTTAGGGTTTTGGGTTAATGTAATGGGGAAGGGATGTCATCTCGTGGTTTCACCCACGCTTAGGCCCACTTTTGTAATATATAAATAGATAGGAAATGTAAGAAATATAGAAGTTGTTGCTTTGTGCACTTGGTGATTGCTTAGTGCAAGTTGGCTAAAGTGCTAAGAGTTGGATCTGTGTGATCAAGTATTGTAAGGCTTTGTGCATTTTGGGTAAGACTTGGAGAGCTGAGTGCAAGTCCATGTGAGAGACTGTAGAAGGATTTGTGGTGTAAGGCAAGGAAGAAGGATCTAGCGAGTTGCGCAGATATTTTGTCCTGTGCACAGTAAGGTTTGGACACTTTGTGTTGTAGCCGATTGAAGACATTAATAAAGAAGAAGACTTTGTGGACATAGCCCCAGGGTGGGGGTGAACCATGGTAAATTTGTGTGTTGTGCTCTATGCCTCGACTTGATATGTGTGTCTCTTCCTTTGCTAAGTGCTTTGATGTGTTTAGATAGATATATTTATGCTTTGTGCTTATGAGCTATGAATGAATGTTAGCTATGATATGTATGAATATGCTTAGTGTTGATCTACATGATCTGATCCATTTACTGTTACTAAGTGTTTAAAGATCTTAGATCTAAGTAAATGTTGTGATGCTCTGTGCTATCTGCGAAGTATAATAAGATTGAATATTGATGAATATTAACTGCTAAGTTCTCTGTTAAGTATTAGAATCATAGGTCTGTGTCCCAGCTAAGGTTGCAGACATCTGAGTCCTGCAACCACCCCTACCTCTACCTTGGGTGAGACTTCATCTGCTTCGTAGGTGTTGCCAAAAGGGTCGGTAGTTAGGGTTTTGTTGGTGCATTGTTGTAGCATTGAACCCCGGGTCTTCCCCTGTGCCAACAAATGGTTTTGTTGCCGAGACCTGAAACTGTGATTGTTGGGAACTGAGCAGAAGAAGCTTTGTGCAAAGATTCATCCTAAAATTGTAAAATCTTTGTGCATGGATCTATGCCCTAGTGCACAATGATCCACTTGATCTAAAAATCTCTGTGTTGAAGAAGGAAGGACATATTTGAAGGAAATAAGTCATATCTGTAAGAAAAAAGGTTGATATTGAAGAAAAGAAGTAAGATCTGTAAGCTTTGTGCTCTGATAAAGGTAAGAATAGTTAAAAGTTTTTAGATCTGGAAGATTTGTGCCCTGTAGAAGTAAAAGAGGTGAAATTTTTTGTTTCTAAAGTATGGATTTAGGTATGCTTGATAGATTTTTTCCTAGCTTGAAAACTAGGGCATTATTAGATGACAAAATGTTTGATATGAATAGATCTGATAAGAATAATGATAGATATGTTATACCTATGCATAGAAAGAATTTTTGGACTAACCAATGGATGTAGGATCCTAGAAAGAAATTTTTGCAGGTTTGCCATTATGATCCTAGCGCGCAGTATAAGAAAAGTTGGGGATCATTGAAGAGAAAGAGAGGATTAACTCTTTGTTACATTTGTAGAAGACCAGGACATCTTGCTAAGGAATGCCCTGGGAGAAACCCTAGTTTCCTATATTGTAAGGCTATGGACCATGAAGTACTAGATTTCCCTAGAATGATTGCTAGACTTGAAAAGCTGAATAGAGAGAAAGCAAACCCTGAAGGAGATCAAGAGACTAAAATTATAGAAGAACCCCATAAAGAATAAGAGATTATGTTGTTGAAAATGAAAGAAACCCTGGATGAACATAAAGATGCCAGTTTGTCAGAGATCTTCAAAGAAAAGGAGAAAATCAAAGTAAGAATAGGAGACTTCGACATTGAATGTGCTCTGGATGAGGGACCACAAATGAAAATTATGACAAAAAGTACTTGGGAAACCCTAGGAAGGCCTGCTATGGTTCCTTCAATAGGAAAAATAGGATTGTTTAAAGGAAAAATGGTAACCCTATGTGGCAGGATTACCCAGATAGTTATGAGTACCCATGGAACTTTGACGGAGGAAGAATTCAATGTTATTAAATTTCTTGAGGACTATGCCCCATTTCCAACTTTGTTAGGCAAGATCTTGATTGAAAAATACCAGATCCAAAGAAAAGAAGAAAAGGAAGCCCTAGAACAAAAGAAGCAAGAACTAATGGAATTTATGACTAGAAAGATAACCTACTTGATGGAAGAACAAGAGAACAAATCTAAGCTATTAAACACCAACGACTTTGATGTCTAAGCTATAAGAGCATTAGAGGAACCACAAAATACCAAAATACCTAATCCATATGATGAAGGTGTATTACCCTTGAATCTAAAGAAAGAATCTCAGCATAACGAAGTGACTATGTCGAGAGAGGATAAGGATCAGAATGAAAAAAGGATGACCGAGACGAATCTCACTGGGAAGAAGGCTAGGAATCCAAGTAAGAAGAGAGCCAAGATCAAAAAGTTATAGAAGATTCCACAGGGAACTTCGTGTTAATTTTTCAAAACCCCAACCTAGTTTCAGTCTCGCTGATTTTTCAGCCAAATTTAAATGCCAAACTCAGTTTCTACACTGTTTCAGCATATGTTACAGCCATGTGTTTCAACATATACTCACAGCGGTGTTTCAGCATATGACTCAGCACTGTGTTTCAGCATATGTTACAACACTGTGTTTCATCATATGTTACAACACTATGTTTCAGCATATACTCACAGCGGTGTTTCAGCATATGACTCAGCACTGTGTTTCAGCATATGTTACAGCATTGTGTTTCAGAATATGTTATAGCACTGTGTTTCAACATATACTCACAACGATGTTTCAATATATGACTCAACACTGTGTTTCAGCATATGTTACAACACTGTGTTTCAACATATGTTACAGCGGTGTTTCAACATATAAAAACTTAACAGAAAATAAACTTCAGAACTGAAACATGAGGATTCTGAACATCCTTTTCAACGCAGAAATAAAATATCAGCAATATACAAAACTCATAAAATATAGACACAAAGATATTCGGTCTAACTTCGACCCTGGAAAAACCCACAAGGGGAAAACCAGTGAGAGAGGGCTTTGTATTATTTATGAGCTTATGAGAAATTCTTTTATAGCATATTCATCTTCAGATATTTACACAAACTTATCTGGACATTCCTGTAGCTTTGCTCCTCGATTTCTGAACTAGAAATCTGTACAACTGTATGGTTGTCCCAACAATTAATGTTGTACGGACTGTCACGAAATTCGTGCCAAAACTCTGCTAAGACTCAATTTCTGTGCCACTAAATGTTGTTCGGCAGCCTTGGAATGCATGCCAATACTCCCAGAAATTGCAGCTGCTGTTTTTTTCTTCAGCTCGACCTCTCTCTTGCTCTCTCTTGTTCTCTCAACAAGAATGCTTGAGCTCCTCTTGTTCTCTCAACAAGAATGCTTCAACTTCCTTGTTCTTGGCATCTCACCAAGAAGCTCTTGGAATCTCACCAAGAGACTCTTGCTCTCTCAACAAGACTTTTGCTGCTTCAACTTCCTTGGAATGGGTGCACCCTCTTGCCCAAGTCGACCTCATGAGGGAAGGTGAGGAGTTTTCTAATCTAACGGTTGAGATTAGATTAGATGGGTGGCTGAGATTTGGTGTCTCTTCACTCACCCTCACTTTAATCATAAAGTTATCTTTTAATTTGCATCTCACAAATTAATTTGACTAAGACCCACATTTGGCACTTTCTCCCCCTTAGGCGCCTAGGGAAGAGAAACACTTTCCTTGGTACTTTATTTTAATTAAAAATTTAACACTTCGCAGAAGGAAAAATCACAGAAATTGAGCTTCGTTGGGATACCAGAACAACGACATATGGCACTTCACCGTGGCGAAGAAATATAGTCGTTGGACCGATATACCCATTCGAATTCCACCCTGAACGGGCAGAAAAGAATTAAAATATCACTACCAGACTGTTGGACCATGCCATAACAAATGGATCAACGTTCAAGAAAGCTTCATACCTGTTGCAAGCAAATTGTTGACGAATTTCCTATTTAGCTCGTCGCACCATGCCTGAATAACACTTTTTCTAACTGAGAAATCGAAGCCTGCAAAACTAGTGATTGGCTACAGTGATCATTGCAAGCAGATTGTTCATCCTAGTGCAGCATTTTGAGATCATCGTGACCTCTATTATCTTTCCCAAGTGCGTATGATCAACGAGCTCACTGAACTTGAGGAATCCTTCACAGAGGTCCTTCTTGAGTTAATGACTGAGAGAACCATGTCAAAAATAAGAATGTCCACCGGAGTCCAAGCATCATCGATGGGAGGAGTGAAAGCCTCCCCATCGACTGCTCGAGCAAGAACATCTCGAGCCAGCGCAGAAAGAAGAACTAAGCATAAGGACGACATAGCCAACGCGAAGTTAGTGCCATCCATCCTACCAACTTACATACCCCCTCTGAGTGGTGAGATTATCAGGGACAGTGTCCCTAGGGACTTTGAATACACCCTAGTCAATGCATACCTACCGAAAGGAGTGTGCACCTATCACGCAAATCAAGACAAGGTTACAGTGTTGAAGTTTTGCGACTTCAACCTGGGGGATCGTAAATCTTACAACATGCTCGCCCCGTATAAGTACTTGACGAGAACTAGGGGAAAGAATTCAAAGCTCATCCCTCAACAATGGATGATGAACCTTGCGCAGTCTACTTTGCTCAACGTTATGAAAGTACCACACTTCGGAAGACACCAGGAGGTGAATGCTTATGTAAAACTATTTCTGGAAAGTTACCACGGAGGATACCTATGGTTAGATCATCACATAACTGTTGATCCGATGTTGATCAATAGGATCATCGGGCTTAGCATGCGCGGCCCTGATCCCCATGAGTACCATCCTGGAAAGATCGCAGACCGTGCTCTTGCGCAGAAGATCAAAGAAGCATATGGCGATGTTAAGAAAGGAGTGAGAGGCTACAAGGAAGCCTCCATTGAAAGTGGCGCAGTGCACCTCGCATGCCAAATGATCGTAGGGAAGTTGGTACGCAAGAATTGACCAACACAAGTATCTGGCTATGTAGTTGACCTTGCAGGAAAGTGCATCGAGGGACTACAGATGAATTGGGTGAAGTACCTAGTGAATCAACTGGAGATTGACTGCAGAAAATCCCAAGATTAGGGGCATGAATTCCATTTTAGCTGGCTCCTGATATCGATCACTTTTGTTGCATGGGAGCTATCGGAAGGCGCAACCTTCCCGAACCTGGACCCCTTTGAGCCACTAGCCGTGAAGTTCAGTACATTATGGTACTCAAACGACATGAGAAAGAAATGGCAATCAAATGTCATTTTCCACACGTACTATAACCAATCGAAAGAAACCATAAGGAGAGAACCTTGCATAACCCCGAATACTTTACAGAGATTATGACCTCTGATAAAGTTCAGCATGGACCGCCACTTTATATACCTAAACCCACACGTTGATGAGAACTAGGAACAAATTCAGTCCTATTATAATCTGACAGAGGAAGACCTAGAAGAGATCACCAAAGAATGGTTGGCGGACCTCCTTGTTCCAGCAGACCCCGCAAAAATTTTCGACATCGACAGCCCCAAAACTGCACAGGATACACGTGGGCCTAGTAGACAAAGAAAGAAAAGTGAATGAAGAAGACTAAAGAAGTCTAGGATGTTGACAACCTATCTATAAGGATGACTTCCATTACACGAGATGAAGCAGGTGATGACAAAGAAGGTATAGAAACCTAGAGAGTTGAAGTACCACTGCCTTGGGACGAAGAAGACTCATCGAAGAAAAGGAAGGTCTCACCTCTAAAATCTTCCTCCATAAAGAAACCAAGAACCCCTGTAACCAAGATGTGAACTAACCTCACGTTGGATGATTTTGATTTCATTGTTGCAGCGATCAATGATGCTTCAAAGGAATTCATAGAGAAGCAGGAGGTGAAGCAGGAAAAAATGTATAGCCAGATTGATATCGCACTCCAGGGAGTATAGCAAGCACTCCAGTCTAGCTGAGCAACCTCTACTACACCTCTTCCAGAAGGAACAACAGAAGTGGGAGATGAATCAATTCAACTCCGCAAGATTGTTGATACATTTGAAGTACGCCTTCGACGCGCTCAGGAAGAAAAAGCACAGGCCACCCAGGCCCTAAAGAAATCAAAGGAGGAACTTACTGAACAATGTTGAACTGCACAACAAGATAATAATGCTCTCCAAGAAAAAAATGAATAACACAGGGCGAAGGTATAAAAAGAGAAAGAGCAGTTGCTCTCAAAGAAGATAGGAATTGAAGAAGCAGTCAACAGAGCATTTCTCTCTGTGACCGACTTAGATCATAAGGTCGAAGAGTCCATATAGCGCCAAGTGACGAAGTTGGCTGAAATTATTCAGCAACTTCAGCAAAGGGTCATGGAATTAGAGCTTGAGACCATACCACAGACTCTGCAAGAAGTGCACGACCAACAAGAATTGAATCCTCAGAACGCAGTTGAGAGGATTAAAACACTTGTTGTAGAATGTAAACAGCTAAGTAGCAGAAGCACGCAGATATATGAACAACTATCTAAAGACCAAGAGTTGAAGAAACTAGAGTCCCAACTCCAGGAAGCAAAGCAGCAAGCCGATACAGTGCAGGCGCAGCTCAATCTCCTGTCACCCATCGAGAGGATGAAGAGATCCCAGGAATAGCGCATTTCCCAACAACTCATTCTTACCATGCAAAACAGAGTGATGGAAGTCACCTAGAAACTCTATCTGAGATAGGAGGAAGCCTAACTATTGTTTGAAGAAATTGAAGGCCAAGGAACACTACCCGAACAAGTAGTTGCTATAGTCGAGCAACAACTGGAAGGAACTATCAGTGAAGCAGTTGTTCAAGAGTTTTCTGAGCAAGAAGTAATAGCACAGAGATAAGTCAAAGCAACTCAAGCCAAGCTCGAGACATTTGAGGCAGAGTTACCCAAACCTGAGTGACTCGGGACGAGTCACAGGTGAGTGTTGGGGGCTTGTTGGCCCTTGACCAAGTTTTGAGGAACACTTGGTCATATTTGACCATTTTTGGGACTTTGACAACTTGTTAAAGATGGAGTGCAATGCAAAGCGGAAATCATGGAAGATAGACCCAATTTTTGGGTCCTTTTAGGGTTTTGGGTTAATGTAATGGGGAAGGGATGTCAGACAGTGGGTTCACCCACGCTTAAGCCCTTTTTTGTAATATATAAATAGATAGGCAATGTAATAAATAGTAGAAGTTGTTGCTTAGTGCACTTGGTGATTTCTTAGTGCAAGTTGGCTAAAGTGCTAAGAGTTGGATCTGTGTGATCAAGTATTGTAAGGCTTTGTGAATTTTGGGTAAGACTTGCAGAGCTGAGTGCAAGTCCCTGTGAGAGACTGTAGAAGGCTTTGTGTTGTAAGGCAAGGAACAAGGATCTAGAAATTTGCACAGATATTTTGTCTCATGTGCAGTAAGGTTTGGAGGCTTTGTGTTGTAACCTATTGAAGACATTAATAAAGAAGAAGACTTTGTGGATGTAGCTCCAGGGTGGGGGTGAACCACAGTAAATATGTGTGTTGTGCTCTGTGCCTCGACTTGATATGCTTGTCTCTTCCTTTTCTAAGTTCTTTGATGTGTTTAGATAGATATATTTGTGCTTTGTGCTTATGAGATATGAATGAATGTTAGCTCTGATATGTATGAATATGATTAGTGTTGATCTATAGGATCTTATCTGTTTACTATTACTAAGTGTTGAAAGATATTAGATCTAAGTAAATGTTGTGATGCTATGTGCTATCTGTGAAGTATAATAAGACTGAATATTGATGAAGATTAACTGTTAAGTGCTCTGTTAAGTGTTAGAATCGCAGGTCTGTGTCCCAGCTAAGGTTACAGACATCTGAGTCCTACAACCACCCCTACCTCTACCTCGGGTGAGACTTCATCTACTTCGTAGGTGTTGTTGAAAGGGCCAATAGTTAGGGTTTTGTTGGTGCGTTGTTGTAGCGTTGAACCCCGAGTCTGCCCCTGTGCCAACATATTTCATAAATTTTATATCATAAGTCTTACCTGAACCCGAGAAAAAATCAAAAAACCAATCTCATTCATTTGAAAATGTATCTATAAGATAATTAATTAGTGTTTGTGGATTTTGATAAATATTAACAATCTTTCCTTTCAAATAATTTTCCTCATATGTTAGCTTTCTAACCACAACAATGTAAACCAATAAAATACTAGGCTTCCATCCATCCTTTACATTGAGAAGAATAGAATTATAAGAATCATCTTTTGTCCAACTTGCAAGATCTATGCTTTCAATATCATGTGTAAATGGTTCTCTATTGGATCTCTAAATATTAGTCTTGTGCATGTTAATAAATAAGTGCAAAATCAATTGGCTTGTGAATTAATAAAATTTATTTCTAATCTTAATCGTTAAACATACACTTTCAATATATTACCAAAAAAACTGCATCCTTGTCTTTTATCTTCCCTTGAATCTTGATTGTACTAATCCTTGTTGTGTGTCTGGATGAAAAACTAGAAATTTCCAAAATGGTGATGTTGTGACTTCCATAAATCACATAACCACTTTATTGAAAGCTTGGTAAGTATAAGGCTCACTATCATATTCAATGTTTTGAATATTATAACCATGAGAAATATCCGCAATAATTAGGGAGTATTCCTTTTTAGGAACAATATTTGCAAGTTTTCTCAATCACCTGATATCAATTTATACTGAACAATGTCAAGCCCATTCCAAATGTAGTGATCAAGGGTGTCATCAAGTTCAACATTTAGAGCATGTCTCCTTTTTTCTCTTTCAAACTTGACTTTTTGAATAAAACTTTTGAAATTTTCGGGTAATCCATCTGCATTCTTCTTTGGCATATTTAATGAAACAAACAAACATATATTTGTATATCTATAACTAATAAAATAGAAATAAATTAACCTACAAACGAATAATATGAATGTAATAAATCAACATACCTTTTTGAATGCAATAAAAAATTGTTTCAATGCTGTTATAAAGCTTGAATCTATATAGTTGAGTATAACATCATATCAACTCTCTTCATTCAACATCTTAACCATTTCCTTTGTATTCTCATATACACCTTGTGACTAAATAAAAAATAATAATGTTTTTTGTTTTTTCTTCAAACTAGTAAAATTTATATTAAAAACAAGTGTGTTATAGACACAGAAAGAGTCATTACATATTTCAAAAGGATCCTAGAAATTTCAAACTCGGGCTGAGATTTTTCACTGTCTCAGAAAAGCCACACTATTAGTCTTGAAATTGACTTACTACTACTATAGATCCTAATGTACCATCTATAGAATAAACCAAGTATAAAAATACAAAAAGGGTCGTTACATATTTCAAAAGGATCTTGGAAATTTCAAACTCAGGCTGATATTTTTCACTGTTTGAGACAAACCACATTGTTAGTCCTGAAATTGACTTACTACTACTATAGATCCTAATGTACCATCTATAGAATAAACCAAGTATCAAAATATAGAAACATAGCATATTGATTAAGTGTTTTCTAAAGGAGTTCCCTCATGAGCTTACTCGGTGACGATCGATGCCGAGTTAAGATATGGAAGTTGCTTGGGAGGAGTTGGAGATGAATTCGCTTTCAAAAGTGCCTAAGTGTTAGTTGATGGGGCTGGGGAGGTAGACCTGGAGCCAAGTTTCACTACCTCAATGTGTATGGCATCCACTTCATCCCTTAATTGTTTTAATCCCTATCTTTGGGAAATCAACAAGTCCATTCCAGTTTTCCACTGGGTTGAGGCATTTTGCATGCTAATTTGCAATGAGTTAACGAAATTGACTAGGGCCTCATAATATTCTTCTTGAAGCTCATGACGCCATCTAGCATCTCTCGTCCTCCCATTAGCCATGTTTCCTGCTCAAACTCTTGATTGGATTCCTTCGGAAGAAAGCTCTGTCCACAAATGAAAAATGGGAATTGCAATCTAGATTTTGAAAGTGTTATCAACCTCGAATTCTTCACCACCTTGATACATATAATTCCCCTTGCATCGAATATTCACGATGCTAACTTGACATTGGGGGATGAGTCGCCACCCTGGAAAATGAATGAATCGTAGAATACTTTCGTGCCCACCAGAGAGATCTCCAAGCATGCAACAAGCCTTTGTCCCAATAATTCCATCATTACAAGATATGGGTGAGGATTGTTGAGGAAGTAATGAATACATAGGGGTACAAATGTGTACCATATCCATTAACTTAGTCTCAATAGATGCTTTATAAATCGACCATGTGAGAAAGGTCATTGAAGGGAACTTGTGGGAAGGTACTCCAGACTTCAAATATGCATGCATTAAAATGAGGATACAACCACATGTCCTCTTCATTATCCAAAACATGCTCCAACATATGCTATCACCCGTCATCCCAAGCCTCATCCAAATCCACCATGTGAATCTATGTTTATATTTCCTAGTTTCCTTAGTTGGTGGGTCCTTCCTATGGGACAATACACTTATAGGTCTAACCATATTGAATAGTATTATAGGTCTAACCAACCCGACCATCAATTTGAAGAGTTCCCATTGATTCCCAAGTAGTTGAATTAGCCAAGGAGTTGACCTCAGAGTTATTGCTTCTAAGCATATGAAAACATTGTAGACTTTGGAAATCCCCTACCTCCGACAATGTTCTAGTCATAATGCTTTTGATATTCATGTCCTCTGAGAGTGATTGATTTTTGAACTGTTTAAGAATATAAGACCTTCATTTCGGGGCCTCAATAAAATAATAAATATCTCCTAATCTCCTACTGGAATAACTGCAATTTAGTTTATAATTTTTCTTTCATGATTTTCTTTATACCAAGAATAAACTGGTAAATAGACGTAATAACAAATTAGACAACATAATAACACCAACGTCGTATTAACAACATATCAACTTAGTAAAATATGTACCTCGACCTGCAGGTTGGTTGATTTAGCCCTTGTTTCTCTTGTTCGTATTCTTACCCAACTGAATATTTACCTCCCAGCCAACTAGGAACAACCTCTTCGACTCCCTAGATCTAGAAATTCTTATGGTTTCATGGCCCCCGATCCCAAAGTTCCCAACAAAAATAGTGTCCATGTGACATTTCCCTCAAAACAATATGTTCTTCCAATTTCCTCCCTCTTCTTCTTCTCCAGTTTTCCCCAAAACAAAAGACCCCTCTTTAAGTCCTCTCCCCTTTGCATTATCCTCCTCTCTCGAATCCTTCCCCCTCATTCAATTCCCCAACTAACTTATCCCCTCATTAATTCCCCAACAACCTTATCCCCTCATTAATTACTTCACCTACCTTTTTAATAATAAAATAATAAAATACTCAATGAATTTATTTTAATAATTAATTAAATTTAAATTAACAACTATGATAAATAGATAATCAATTTGAGTTGTTACATACACCCACCCTTCAAGAAAATTCGTCCCGAAGTTAGAGTAATTTACAATACAAGGGTAATGACACATGATGCATACATCCACATCAAATAAATAACATCATCAATTTAAAACACTTATACATACTAGTGTACATGTGCAATACATGCATGTGTAGCTAGCACATACAAGACTCGCACATGTACTAATGACAATAATTATCACACCTAAAGTAATTCTTGTATGCATCCAATCCAATCAACAAGACCATTCATTTCATAAAAGATAGTAAACCATTTAAAATGTTCACAAAATCCCTTAATTATAACAATTTAGCACAAACAACATTCACTTAGAGAATTGTAGTTCAGTTAAGCAATTATAAATATACATATATACATATTTTCAAAAAGAGGAAATCAAGAAATTCTACTATAAGGAGAAATCCCCACACACTCTCAACTACTTGTAGTCATCCTTCCTCCCTAACCTAATTCCATATTCCATCCCTATCCTTCCTCTGTTGGACTATCTTGGAGTGTCAACTATATTGACCTAACTCCAGATAGAACCCGTAAGCGAAAGTGTCAACTCTCTTGACCAAGCTTCCCTAGTAGGAAACTGGTAGTCATCATCACACGTCTAGGGGTGCGTGAGCTAACATCGTCCTCCCATGACTCTAGGTTTCAGAGGATACATGGTGGGAAATGCCTCCACCCCTCTTAATAGAACTAGGATCAACACCCTACCATGGACCATATAGTGGAACTGTGTTGCTGGGAATTTTATCATCGTACATTCAGTTTTAGGCAGTTTCGCCACCTGAAAAACCTGCACTTGTCCACATATCATAGCAATGCATTTGAACCAACATAATTTCAGATACAAAGATTCATACCATATTGTTTCTCGCTCGATGTTCACGACATCAACCTTTTATCATCATTATCCTTTGGCTATTTCATAGCCTCTTGACCTGCATATTAGTCTATAACACAAACTCATACATATCCATCGTTTATCATCATGTAAATGCATTTAATCATAATCTCAATTTGGTATCCATGTACCAACAACTTTAAATGTCAAAATTTTCAAGTTAGAAATAGATTGCATAATTTCCTTCATAATTCAAATAACATTAAACATTCATAGAATTGACATTCACACAGGTTCATATGTCTTAAAATTTCAAGTGTATCATTAATAGCTTCACAGTAAATAGAAAATAAATATGATTAGGCCTTAAGTAATTCTAGTTTTCTAAGTGAAAAGGCAGCATTACATACACCCAACCTTTGGGAAACATATTCCCGAGGTGGTCAAAAAAGTGAGGGATGATCTCATCGTAAGGTCTTTTCATCCTCCCAAGTAGCAGATCTTGGGCTATACTTGTCCCACTGGACCTTAACTTGTTCTACCCAATGGTTCTTGAGCTGTCGGAACCTACCATCCAATATGCGTAATGGTTTGACCATGAGGGTTCCCATGTCCAATACCTGCAATTCCTTCCAATTTTGTTTATGAGATACGTCAACAACATAATGACGTAGAACATATACATGAAAAAAAGTATGATTTTTATGCAAGTAGGATGGAAGTACGAGATGATAGGCAACGGGTCCAATTCTCTCTTGGATTTTGAACGGTCCTATAAATTGAGGTGACAACTTTTTCCCCTTACCAAACTAAATGGTACTCTTATTAGGCCTGATACGAATGAAAACTTGATCTTCCACTTTATAACTTCAGTCAGTCCTATGTGCATCAACATAAATTGTATGTCTATCATGTGCTTCCTTTAGTCGTTGCCTAATCTGAATCACATGTTCCTCCATATCTTGAATCAATTATGGCCCAACTTTCACTCTGTCTTCTGACCTTTCCCAACTCAACAGTGTCATGCATGGCCTTCCATATAGAGCTTCATAGGGTAGCATTCCAATGGAGCTATGAAAAATTTTATTGTAGACGAAGTCTACCAAAGGTAGGTACTTTTCCCAATGGGTTTGATTATCCATAACATACATCCTAAGCATGTCTTCCATAACCTAGTTTTCTCTCTCAATTTTCCCATTTTTTTCGGGATGATATGTTATGCTTAAGTTCAATTGAGTTCCCAACGCTGACTGTAAACTTGTCCAAAACCTAGATGTGAATCGGGAGTCCCTATCTGAAATGATCTTCTAGGGTAACCCATGCAAACATATGACCTCACTTACAAACACACATGCCACATCAATGACATCATAAGTGTCTTTAACTAGAATAAAATGAGCACTCTTGGTCAACTTATCAACTATCACCAGAATGGCATTGTGTCTATGTGATGTGAGCGACAATCCCACAACAAAATTCATAGAAATGACTTCCCACTTGGACATAGGAACATCATGTGATTTTAGGAGACATGTCGGGTGGTGGTGGTCAGCCTTCACTTGTTGACACTCTAGGAAATTGGCGATGAAATGGAATACATCACACTTTATTCCTACCTAGAAGAAAAGATTCTTCATGTCTGCGTACATTTTCTTCACACCCGAATGTGCACAATACATTTCTCTATGGGATTCCTTGAGTATGATTCTTCGAATATCCCCACCTTCGGGGATATACATCCTTCCCTAATATCTTAATAATCCATCTTCTTCCATGCTATATCCTTCCTACTTTGGATCTAATTGCCTCCCACTCTGTAGGATTGAAGTAAACTTTAAATACCAACTATCTCCAAGAATTTCCCCAACACACGCTCCCTCAAATTAACGTTTAAGAGTACCAAGGAGAAGACATGTGGTCTCCTTCTCAAGGCATCCATGACCGCATTCTCCTTTCCCTTAATGTACGAAATTCCAAAATCATACTCACTCATAAACTCACTCCATCGCCTCTGCCTGGCATTGAGATCCCTTTGAGTGAAGAGATTCTTTAAGCTTTCATGGTTTGTATTGAGCTCAAAGATTCACCCCACTAGATAATGCCTCCAAAGTTTCAGAGTAAGCATTACTGCTTCCAACTCTAAATCATGAGTAGTGCAAATCTCCTCGTGTTGCTTCAACTTTCTTGATGCATACACTATCACTCCCCCATCCTGCATTAGTATGCCCCCCAATCCTTTATTTGAGGCATCTATGCATACTGTAAAGTCTTTTTCCATATCCGACACTCATGGAATTGTTGCACTAGTTAGTAACCTCTTAAGCTCGATGAATGAAACATCACATTCATCTGTTCATTCATACCTGACCCCCTTGCACTGCAAAGTGGTGATGGGTTTCACTATCTTGGAGAACCCTTCCACAAACCTTCGATAATAACTAGCTAGCCCCATGAATCTTCTCACCTCATGAACATTTTTCAGCATTGGCCATTCCATAATGGCCTTTACCTTTCCTGGGTCCACAAAGATTCCTTCACTGGAAATGATATGACCTAACTAGTGAATCTCTTTCTGGAAGAAAGAACACTTCAACAACTTGCCATACAATTTGTTCTCTCTAAGGCACAACAACACCACTTGCAAGTGTTCCCCACACTACTACATATTGAAAAATTTGCAACGACTACTTGCGACAAAAGTAACCTTTCTTCGCAAAATTGAAGTTAAAGAGTTGAATTTTTAATTTTTTTTATAAATCCAACCCACGTTCATCTCTCTTGCGAAAAAACCTTTGGATATCGTCACAAGAGAGATGAAACAAGATATATGTCGCAAGAGTGATGAACCTGGAGATAGTTGACTCTCGTCTCTCTTGCGATGACATTTGGTTATCGTCACAAGAGAGAAGATTCAATGATGATCGTTACACTATTTGACAAAGTCAAAATTGAACGTTACACTATTTGACAAAATCAACATTGAATTGGTCAACGTTTGTCGCTCTTGCGACAAAAAAAATATCTATAAATATTTTGCAAATTAGAGATGTTGCGACATCTAATTTCTATAACCATGACAGTTCAGAACTTTAGAAAGGGTATTTTTGTGTGGAAGAATGTTGCATAATATTAGAGGTGGGAAAAAAAGTATAACGGGTGAAAAGGGTGATGGTAGATGTTATTTCCCTTGCAAAAAATGTTGCCTTACACGTCCTGTAAGAATTTTAATAGCAACAGCTACAAAACATTGTAGGAAATATGGGAACATTGACGGGGGATCGAATGAATATCATCCCGTGGTAATTATCTATATATTCATTATATGTTTTTATATTGTGGATTTTATATAAAATTATATATATGTATATATATTGTTTAAATATTTGTTATAGTACACACTAATTTTGCATGATTGTTTGTAATTATAAAGTTAGAGTTGCCCTCTAACTTTCTCCAGAATATTGCACCAAATAGTACTAGTAGAAATGATGTTGTACAAGTTGAGGAACATGATCAAGAAAATGAGGATCTCATTGAAGAATATGATGGGACAAATCAAGTTAATGATCCCATGGAAGAAGATGATGGGACAAATCAAATGATCCAAGATTTGTTTGCTCAACTAGATGAGGATGGGGACAGTGATGGTATTTATGATGAACCTCTATTAGAAAAGGCAAATAAACGACTTTATGATGGCTCAAGAGAAAATATTCTCTCCGCTACATTGTTGCTAGTGAACTTAAAGGTTATGAATAATTTGTCGAACATATACATAAATGTTGACTTTTTCTATTTGTTTTTAGTGTTAATTAATGGGTAAAATAAGAATGCAATTTTTACGATTAATATTCTTTACATTAACTAGTGATTTGTTATGTTGTAGATTGTTAGGTGAATTTTTGTTACCATCATCAAATATTTTACCTTGCACATATCGAGATTTCCATGCCATTATGAAAGACATTGGAATGGATTATCAAACTACAGATGCATGTCCTAATGATCATATGATATATTATGGACAACATGCTTCGAAAAAATAATGTCCAAAATGTCTTATCAGTAGATATCGAACCGATCAAGTAACAAAAAGGGTGCCTCAAAAGGTTCTTCTTCATATTCCCATAATTCCATGTTTGCAGCGATTGTTCAAGTGTGAAAGCATAGCACAATTTATGGATTACCATGCACGTAACATAAGTGGAGATGGTGTTCCTCGAATGTCTTTTGATGGTTATGCATTTAGGGAAATTGAGGGAAAATGGGAAGATTTCAAAGATGAACCTCGTAATGTTAGGCTTTCATTGGCAGTTAACGGTGTTAATCCATTAGGAGAACTTAGGTCTATTTACTCGATGTGGCCTATTTTTGTTATCGACAATAACATTCCTCCTTGGATGTCAATAAAGAGGGAGCACATAATATTGACAATGATTGTTCCAGGTATTTGTTTACGTTAATTTTTTGAATGTAACATTTTTACTTGTTTCATTTTTTGTGTAATATCTTTTGTTTGTTTATTTACTTCTAAATACATATCATGGTTATAGTAATTATGTGTAATTTCAAACAATTAGGTAAGTACCAAGTTAAATATATGAATGTATATATTGAGCCTCTTATCGATGAGCTACTAAAGTTATGGGTTGGCATCACTATGTATGACATCTGTAAACCAATCAGGGAGAAGAAATTTAAATTATGTGGAATACTTTCATGGACAATTCATGATGCCCCAGCACTAACACATTTTTGTGGTATGTAGCATTCTATTTCTCTTTAATACTATATAATTTTTTAAATATATCATGTTGCATGTTTAATTTTTAAATAATCTCATCGTATAATTGACATTAATCCATCTGTTGCAGGTCTTGAGACAAAGGGTAAATTTGCATGTCCAGTTTTTGGTCCTAAGATGAAGTATCGTCATTCAAAAATTTTAGGAAATGTGGTGTTTGATGAGTATAGACACCTCCTCCCTAAGAACCATAGGTATCGTACTACTGAAAAACATATTTTCAATGGGAAAGAAGAGACTGGTTTAAAATCATGAAGAATGACACCTCACCTATGGAGGTTGGAATATAATAGAAATCGTCAAGGTACGCAATTTATTTATGTATCATATATGTAATGTTTTAAATGTTTATTTTAATCATTGAATTTATTTTATTGTGTTTGATAATTATTTTTGTGATTTATTTTATGCATCATGAAGGTCGCCATCATGAAGGTATTAATAATGGGCTTCCACGAGGAATGAAGTGTTATCCCACTCAATTCATGAGGTTTCCCTACTATGAGGAGCTAAAAAAAGCTCATTTGTTTGACACAATGCAAATCGGGAAGAATGTGACAGAAACGTTATGGTGAATCATAAATGGTAGGAGGGATAAAGAAAAAATTGTCAAAATCTGTACTGACATTCAGGAAGTCAATAATAAAATGAAAAGTGTGATCCAATCAAATAGAGATGGACTAGACTGAAATAACCTTCCATGGTTATTAACAGAGCAAAAAATCAATGATGTAAAAGAGGTCATTCAAAGAATTAAATTTCCCATGGGTTTTGCTTCAAACATAAATAATATCTTAACGAAGAAAGGTGAATTTGGTGGGGTAAAAACATATGAATGGAATACCCTTCATTAAGGTAATAATTTTGGTATACATATTTATATATATATTGGCCTTATACATAATTTTTTTTTTTTTTTTGTCTACTTTGGTCGAAACAAATAACGATTCATTTTTTTTGTTATGGGATGTTCTACTGCTATCTCTCCCAAATGACTTTGACAACAATGTCAAACAAGTTATATATGATCTTGGAAAATACATGAGGTAAGTAGTTGTGATTTATATGCAAATTATTCTTTCAATTTGTTGTTGTACTTAATGACATGTGTTTTACTTGTAATGTAATATATTATATTATGTTATGTTGAAACATGTTATTTTCTTGTGTCATGATCTCATGTAGATGGTTTCCATTGAAAGAAATCCAAGAATATGATATAAAGTATTTGAAGAGAGAAATTCCTCGGCTAATGTGTGAAATGCAAAAGTATATACCTCCAACATTTTTCACTGCACAAGAACACTACCTCATACACCAAGTTGAGGAGATTGAAATTTGTGGACCTGTACACACAAGGTCAATGTGGATGGTGGAGAGGCACTTGAAATCATTGAAGGATTTGGTTAGACAAAGATCACGTCGTGAGGGTTCTATGGTGGAGGGATATATGGTATATCAATCCATGGTGTATATTAGTTAGTATCTTCCTAAATTAGTGGTGCCAACTATGCATGTAGTAGATCACATTTGGGATGTGAACTCCATCAAGAAATTTGAAGATTAGGAGCACCTGTTGGGGAAAGGTAGAATGAAAAAAATGAGAGGTAATACATTAATAATTGTGGAGATTTATATTAATACATATAAATTTTTGTTTTTTGTGTATATTATCATACTCATTAATATATTAATATATGTTATTTCATAAATTATTAATACTTACCATGGACGTTATAACTAATATTTAGTATTAGTGAATTATGATTTTTTTATTCAGTTGCTCAAGATTGGGATGCACTGCATCTATACATTGCAAACAATATTGACTAGATGAATGTATGGATTGAAAGATGTAAACAACATCGTGGCGGAAAGTTATCATGGAAACGACTGTCTGGATTGGTTAGAGAAGCTCATCGTAACGGGGATGCCAATGTTACGCAAAAGCAAATTCACCCATTTTATTCAGTTATTTTACATTATATTAATGTGACTACATGTGTACTTATATATTTTTCATATACTTTCCAAGTTATATAAATATGTTAATTCATTAATTGACAATGCATATTTTACATATATGGCATATTGCAGTCGAAACACCACAAGGCTATGTGGTGCAATGGTCATAAATTTCGCATCAAACAGTTGGATGAAACTAGGAAAAATTCTCATAGTGGGATAACTACAGTATTCCAGGTCACTAATGTTTCCTCTAGGAGTGACAAACATCCCTGAGAATTTGAAAATAGATACTATGGGTATTTGAATGATATACTTGAGTGTGACTTTAATTCCTTCAAATTAGTTTTGTTCGACGTCAAATGGTATAGGTTACGAATGCATGAACGCGATGAGGAAAGAACTTGTATTCAACATGCCAATGGATTTCTGATGATTAAAACATCAGTGTTTGAAAGAGGACACGATATATATGTTTTTCCAAGCCAATGTGAACATGTCTTTTACTCAAATGTTCCAGGTGAGATGGATTGGTCATTTGTTGCTAGATATGATCCAAGAGGAAGGCCAATTAAGTACACTCATGTACAGGAAGAAGATGATATTGAAGAAGAAGATGATTCGCTAGATCAAACAGAGCCAGAAGATCATGCATGGTCGATAGACGAAGAAGATCATGATCCAGGTGTAGGAGACAATGCAGTTCTTCATGATGATGTAGATGAAAATATGCTCAAAAATGACATTGATGATGATGATGATATTGTTAATCCTTTCAACACCGTTTCTAAACTGGATGGTGATATAGATGTCGATTTCTATGAAGAAGAAGATACATAATAAGGATTATTATACATATGTTGAGTTGGATCAAGTACGTGACTATATATTTTAATTTGTATGAATTATTATCTTAAAATAATTTACTTATGTCATGGGTTAATTACATGTTTTTAAGTTTTATGTGATGTTTTTGTATCCTATGTTACATGTTGTTTAATTATTATGTGAAACCTGAAAATAGTCGCCAATATACTAAAGTACGTGGTAAAATAACAATATCTTTTACAAACACATAATTTCATTTACCTTCAGTAATTTTTGTTTTTGTAGTTTCTATGCATGAATCTTACTAGGTTGCTTTTGATTATTTTCTATTTTATAGATTGGGTATTGAGGAATTGAGAGTGATGTGAGGGGGAGGGGAGGGGCCATATGAGCTTCCACCTTCACATGGTTGGCCTTGTTAAGTAGAGGATAAATTATTCTTGAAACCAAGAGAATCTCATTCATTTTTATACCATCATGATCGTAGATAGACTATTTGCATGCCTTAATGATATGGGAGGGTTTCTGGACTCAAATTTGACTCACTCACCCACTTGTTTCCATCATCAATTTGAATCCCAAATATAAATGTTATGGTTTAATTTTCCCAAACTATGAATGGGTTAGAACTAGAGTCAAGCTCAACATGAGGGTCTTCTTTCCCCGCTAATTCTGCCAAGCCCATTCCCTTGGATGTGGTTTCTCTAGAATATAGTATCTAGGGACAGTGGGGAATCTCGTTAATGATCCATTCATGCACGTCACTAATTAGATGATGATTCATCTGTCTACCTTAATATAGTCATAGTTACTCATGTCGTTTACCCGTGCTTGGTTGAATTTCTTCACTTTGACATGTAGAGCAATGAGAATAAATCACATTGCATCTTTAGAAGGGTTATGGGTTATGGGTTATGGGTCGATGATTTAGAAGGTTAGGGGGTGTAAATTCAAGGTCTAGGTTAGGTGATTATTAACAAATTAACCCCTATCATATAATATATAATATAATAATTATTAAATATACATATTAATTATTAAATATATATATAATTATAATATATATTAATTATATACAATAATCCAAACTAAAAAAAATTACATTTCAAACATGTGCACACATGAGGAGAGAAAACCGTGAGGAGACCACACAAGGAGATCAGATGAGGAGAGTCGAGGAGAGAAGGAGAGGAGAGCCAAGGAGAGTTGAGGAGAGAACACCGCGAGTAGCTTCCAAAACCCTAATATCTGTGTGAGGGAACATCGGAGAAGGAGATCTAGGGCACGGCGTCGGAGGGGACAGAAGTCACAGAGGGCAGAGGAGACCGAGCTAGAGGGAACACTATGAGAATGATTTATAATGGTGAGTGGTTGTTACCATCATTCACTTTTCATTATTGTCCAAATTGATTTGGAAAACCTTCACATTGTAAATAAATCCAATGAATCGAGTTGATGATGTTTTCTCACCTGTGTTTGGGAGGGTGGTTGTTAGCATGCATAATGGTCATGCATAGTGAGAATTCTTCCATTATGTTAATGCATTTAGGAAGGATCTACTTCACTAAGAATATCAACCCCCTTAAGCATTCCATTTTGATCAATATGAAGAAGGTCATCATGCCTTCCTTCCCAACATGATTTTTTTGCATTGAGATCCAAATTTTATAAATATGGATCACACCAACCTAATTTTCTTATGGGAGAAGGAAGAAAATAGTGGTAGAGATAAATCATATCAGTGAGCAGGCCAAGGAAACGTATGGATGAGGAGGTCATATCAGTGTCTTTGGATTCGAGATCCTTTGTGCATAGAAATTTTGTTGATGGGATTACTCTTATATATTTAACATAGTCATTCCCTCGATGTTTATTGAGATAAACATAGATTTTCACCTTTCTTAATTTCACAATTGTGAGGCTATTGAAGCCTACAAGGGATTCGAACGATTCAAAAGGAGAGGGGTTGGCTCAAATGAAGAGGAACATTCCTATTTCCCCCTTTTGGGATTGTGATCACATAATAAGAAGGAATAATCTCTTCAAGGATGTCCCTTAACTATGGATTAAGACAAACACCAAGGGCACTTGCCTAGTCATTGGAATGATTAAGGAAAACAATCATAGACATAAAAAATTATATGTAAAATAGAAATAAAGAAGAGTATATTTCCAATGTATCAAAATAAAATAAAATATTATTAAATTTATTCAAGATCCATAATTAACTCCAAGAAAAACCCCTCAAAGTTGGGCACTCCTCAATAAAGGTGGAAAGATGCTCAAAGTAGGGTTTGACAAAGTATTTGTTGCCACACGTCACTCTCCTTTAAAGTGCTTCCTCAAACCATGTTCCTTCCTTAAAATAAGAATTCAAACCTCAAGATAGTGGAGAAATCCTTTTTGTTTGCATACATAATCATTGATCATGCCATACAATCATTTTATATTTCCTTATAAGGTGGAGTGTTCCTTCCAAGATGAGCTTTAAACCGTGTTCTTATGGTTTAGTTTTCATGTGTCCTCTCCTTAGCTAGGGAATTCCTCAAGCATGTGTGCTAAGGAATTATTATAACCCCTTTTACATGGGGTTCTCCTCATCTAATTTTTACTTTATCCTTATTTTGTGGCTGGAAATAGTCAAATCTACCACTTGGTACCCCTTTTGACTTCATCAAGATAGGCACACCCTCCAGAAATTGATTAATTGTCTTTTTTGGGGTGTGTGCAAGGGTTTAGAACTTTGAATATAGAAAAAAAAGTTCTAAAATTGGAGCTAGGTTGAGGATGGACTACTCACTATTTAGGGGTTCTAATTATATAATATTATAATGTGGCAGGATGATCATTGAAAAGGGCCAGTCCCAGAACATGTAATTGATTATCAAATTCGATTTTCATTTTACGTGAATTTTATTATTTATTTATATAATTTTATTTGTGTGGCGATCAATTATTTCATTTGTTTATATAACTTAAATAACATTGATTTTCATGTTGAAATTATATGTAGTTGGTAGGCCATGTTGATCATGATTCCTCCGATGAGGAGGGGTTGTATTCATCCCTTGATCCAACGATATTAATAAAAATAAATATCATTAAAGTGAACAAGGAACTCGATAGCTTGTTAGATCGTCCAAATCAAACTCCTCACATCCTAGAAGGGATCAATCTCCTTATGTCACAACTTAACACATATAAGGTAATAACCATAATTTAAAGTGTTTTTTTTTAATGTACTCATATGTTCAATTATGAAACTCTACTTTTTAACTTTTACATTATCTCATGAAAAAAAACATTTATTTTTTATAAAGAGATTTTTGGAGCTTGTTCAGCCCAGTGTTGGTAGTAGTGGCACTATAGAGATGCCACAGAGTTCTAACACAGGTTGTCATACAATTGCTAGAGTATTGTTTACTTCTCCATATTCCACGCCTAATTTAGATAGATCCATGACACGCACCGTCAGGCATCCCCAAAGTGGTCAGGCTCTAGAGGTGGTGACAGAGATGAGGTTGATGATGTGGTTGACATGATTTCATTTCTTGGAGGTAGACGTGTGATCAACATGGGGACCCTTCCATGCAAATTTTTGGTCGATGATAACGAACTTCCATTAAAAAAAATAAGACTCCCAGGTATTTTTTCATATTTTAATTATTTCATGTTGTCGATCTCATACAGAAATCATCTAGATTATTATTTTTAAATTAATGATCATATATTTTTTTTGTAGGAAATGACCATTTTTATAGGCACCTAGAGAACAAGGCCTTGTTGATTTTTGCGGAAAACTTACACATGAGGTGGAATTTCCAGAATTCCAACCTCAAAAAATAACTTATGGATTATCTCGAAGGCCTCTTTGGAGTAGACATGTTCAATAAAAAAGTGGTCACCTCTGTAGCAGGAAAATATTTAAAATATACGCAGGATGTTTATAAATGAAGTTTGGCACGAAACCCTAGGTATGAGCATCCTCCCTCGATTCCAGATAGGGATTAGAAGTCGATCATTCATGATGCAAAAGAAAATATATTGAAAAAATCAGGAGAAAAAATAACTAGTACCCCAAGGTAAATTAGAATATTTTGATTTCAATACCTTTAATTTTATTTAGATCTAAATAAAAGTGTGGTATATAACATACTTGAAAATTTTGATGATAGGTTTCCTGACACTTCGAAGGAAACATAAGAAATGATTTCCAAACATGGAAAACACAAGCTAGGCCAGGGTGGCTACTCAAGGCTACAGTCACGAATCGTAAGTACCCAAACATCTTAAGAATATTATTTGTATTGCCTTACAACTTTCAGTTTATTGTAGCCAAAAAAAAATTAAAAACATGATCTTATGCAATGCAGGGTGACGACTTCATAAATGAAACCACGGAGGAATACCTCCAACTTCATTACAAGTACAACTATAAACTTGTGTTTGATTGTAGGATAAGGTAAATAAAAATCAGTCTACATTAATGATAGCAATGCGACCCCTTTCACCACCCGCAGGTCGAAAATTCCACGTGCCCCACAGGATCTTCTTCTTCTCACGGCCCAAAGAACCCCAAGGTTCTTCTATTTCCCTATCGGGAAATCTGCACCCACAGATCTCTCTGCGCGATTCCCCCTTTCTTTACTTATCGGGAAATTGGAACTCGCAACTTCGCGAGTCCAATGGTCGATCATTGGGCTCTCGAATCTCCGAGACCCGATGTCTCAGTCAACGCTGACTTCTCTCTTTCTTCTATCAGAAATTCCCTTATCACGCTTTCGCTACTCGCGATATCGAACACTATGATTTGTCGACTCCCGATACCCGACGTGACGAAACTCCGATGCACATGCACAAGTTGACTTTTCCACCTCCCGTCACTTCTATCGGAATTTCGGATTTCGCGGGATCATGAATCCTGATGCCAATGGATTCGGGACTTGCCTTTTCCCGATCCCCGATATGTTACGCCACCTGTCCTCCACTCACCGACTCTTATGGCCCCATTGTCCTTTTCCCATCGGGATATCGCGTTTCATGATTTCAAGCTGTGAGAGTTTCCTACCTCCGAAATATCTGATGCTCCAGACCCCGACTTCCTAGAATCTCCTGACACGCGTCCCCACTGATGGACGGTTCTGATCTATCGGGATATCGCGGATAGCGATATCACAATTTTCATTGTAACAACTTGGAGCTTCGACTCGCGAATCCGCGATACACGATCTCACGTGTAAATCCGATGGCTCCTGTGGCACAGATCAACGACACTGCTCCTCCTAAGCTTTGAACCTCTTCCACACTTACGTTGTAACCTCCTTGCACCTCCCTAATATCTAACAGCCTCGAAAATTCGCGAAATATCCCCAGAGGATTTCGACCGTTCATTCTTCCTTATGCAATCCACGAAATGAAGAAGTGTCTCTCCACGAGACTCGTTCACCTACTCGCCAACCTGTGACACTTCCCTCAGACTTTCAATAGCAACTTCCCTATGCTTATCCTTCAATGAATTCGAAGGCCTATTCCTCCTGAGCTTTTCCTCGACTTCGAGTCTTCTTGGAAACCTCTTGCACGCACTCCTTGCGGAAACCCTTCAACCTCGACTGAGTGTTGAAGTCCCTCGACTCTTTGCACGCCTGCAACAACAGTCTTTAACACTTCACTCAGGTTCACAACCCTGAGACTTTTACCTGGCCTGCGCACTCCTTGCACGGATCTTGTGCCTAACTGCACCTTCTGGGATGAATGAGAACAAAAGTTCTCTCTACCTGAGCCCTATGTCAACGCACTCCTTGCGGACAATTCGACTGCACTCCTTGCAGGAATTCTTTGGATCAAATAGAGAAACAATTGAAACTCATTCACTCACTCTCTCAGACTCCTATTCATACATGAAATCACATACACAGCAGTAAAAGCAAATGTATAACAGGAAGGAAACATTCATGAGCATATCAACATTAAATACACAGAGAACAACACAAACCATGAATTTGAATCAAAGTTCTTCTATTAATTCAAATGTCTGTACATGGGTGTTCTTCATACAATTCTCTGCATGCTCTTCTGCTTCTTCTCAATAATTCTTGCTCAGGTTAATGTTACAATGTACAATTGAGGGTGTCTATTTTTTCTCCCTCTTGCATTCAAAAACTATCAAATCTATAATTAAATTCCTATCTACCAGCATTAACTATATTAAATGCCGTTTATCTATTTAGGACTAGAGCTATCCGCTCAAGGTCCATTACAATATAAAAGTGCACTTCTTCATAAATGGCTTCATTAAATATTTGCGCAACGATCCCAAAGTGTTTTCAAAACTTGTGTTGGACGCCTTCCAGTTGTTTTCTGCGTCCGCGTTGGCTCGCTTGATGTGCTGGCGATGCTCCTGCATCATACTACCTCGCTTGAAAATTTTCATGGACTCTTGTCCATGAGCTCCTGCACAGTCTGTCCATGCTTCTGTATCTCCGCTTCATTCTCCCAGCTGGCATATTCCACTGGATGGCCCTTCCATCTGATCAGATACTCATAGTATTCTTTCCTTCTGGTCTTCTTACCCACTCTCTTGTCTAGTATGCATTCCATCTGTGGTTTCTCTGCAACTGGCATCTGTTTCATCCACTGGATCACTGGTTCCTCTGTTCCAATCTCTGATTCTCCATCTTTGTATGGGTATAAATCTACGATATTGAATATTGGAGATATTTCGATCCCATCCGACAACTCAATCTCATAAGTGTTTTCTCCGAATTTTCTCAAGACCTTGCATGGCTCGATTTTCTTCATCTTTAACTTATTGTATGTTCCCCTTGGGAACCTTTCCTTCCTTAAATGTGCCAGAACCAGATCACCAATTTCAAACCGAAGTTGTTTCTGATGCTGATCTTCTCTGCGCTTATACTCCTGATTTTCTTTCAGCAACCACTCCTTCACCCTGCTGTGAAGTTCCTTCATCGCCTCAACAAATTCCTCTGAACTAGCGCTGCTAGTAGCAGTCTGTTTTGAATCCCTCAACTTAGAAACTCCTCTCGGTTGTGTGCCATATACAACCTGAAATGGGCTTCGGCCTGTGCTTCTGTTCACTAAATCATTGTATGTGAACTCTGTCTGTGGCAATATGTGGTCCCAACTGTTGTGGTGCTATGTCACCAAGCTTCTCAGTAAGTCTCCCAGACTTCTGTTAACCACTTCTGTTTGTCCATCCGTATGAGGATGATAAGCTAAACTAAACATCAAGTTAGTCCCCAGCTTCTTCCATAAGGTCCTCCAAAAATTCCCTATGAATTTAGTGTCTCTGTCCGAAACTATGCTTTTCGACAACCCATGAAGTCGAATGACCTCCTTGAAAAACAGATTTGCGATATGAGTCGCATCACTGGTTTTCTGGCATGGGATAAAATGTGTCATCTTAGAAAACCTATCCACTACCACAAAGATTGAATCAACACCTCTTTGTGTCTTTGGCAATCCTAATACAAAATCCATGCTTATCGCCTCCCATGGCCTCTCTGGTATGGGCAATGGCTGATAAAACCCTGCATTCTATTTTCTCCCCTTCGAATGCTGACAAAATCTACATCTGTCAACGAATCTCTTGACATCTTCTTGCATTCCTGGCCAAAAGTATGACTCATTCAACTTCGTGAATGTCTTGTCATGGCCAAAATGTCCTGCCAATCCACCACTGTGTTTCTCTTTTAACAAGTTCTCCCTCATGGAGCAATTCGGAATACACAGTTGATTGCCTCTGAACAACAACCCTTCCTGGATCATATAGTCTATCCAAGGACTCCTATCTCTGAGAACTGGATTCTCAGCTGCTTCATACGCCTCTGAAAAATCTACATCACCTGCGTACATGTCCCTGAGATTATCAAAACCCAAGGTTTTGACTCGAAACTCCTGCAACAACAAACACTTCCTGCTCAAAGCATCAGCCACTTTGTTAGCAGTACCCGAAATATGCTTAATCACAAACTTAAAATTCTGCATATACTCTACCCATTTTACATGTTTCTGATTCAACTTCTCCTGTTGAGTCACAAACTGTAATGTGTGGTTATCATTGTACAATACAAATTCTTTTGGAATCAAGTAATGCCTCCACTTCTTCAGTGCCTGTGTGAAAGAATAAAATTCTTTATCATATGTGGAGTATTTCACCTTTGCCTCATCGAGCTTCTCACTGAAATATGCAATCGGTTTGTCTTCCTGACTCAAGACTGCTCCTATGGCAAACCCACTTGCATCACATTTCACTTGAAACATCTTTTGGAAATCCGACAACACCAAAACCGGTTGTTCTGTGATCTTCCACTTCAACAGATTGAAGATCTTCTTAGCCTTTGTTGTCCAGTGAAAAGACTTATGCCACTTCTTCACTGTATCCATCATCGTTGCACTAATCCCACTGAAATTCCTGATGAACTTCTGGTAGAAACTAGCCAAACCATGAAAACTTCTCACCTCGAATACATTTCTCGGTGATGGCCAATTCTTAATTACCTCCACTTTATCCGGATCCATCCTCAACTCATTAGTTGAAATAACAAAACCCAAGTAAATGAGCTTTGTATTCATAAATGAGGACTTCTTCATATTAATCAACAGCTTCTCCTGTTGTATCTTCTTCATCACAACGGCCAAATGCTTCAGGTGTTCAGCCTCTAATTTACTATAAATTAGTATGTCATCCAAATAAACAATGACAAATTTCCCAATGAATTCCCTCAGGACTTCGTTCATTAACCTCATAAAAGTACCCGATGCATTTGTCAAGCCAAACGACATGACTAGCCATTCATACAAACCTTCGTTGGTTTTGAAGGCCGTCTTCCACTCATCGCCTTCTCTCATGCGAATCTGGTGATATCCGCTTTTCCGATCTATCTTTGAAAAATATTTTTCCCCACTCAGGAAATCCATCAGATCATCCATCCTCGACAATGGAAACATGTACCTGATGGTTATCTTATTGATCATTCTTGAATCGGTACAGATTCTCCAACCTCCATCCTTCTTCGGACTGAGTACTGTCGGAACGGCACATGGGCTCAAACTTTCCCTGACCAATCCTTTGTCCACCAGCTCCTGGACTTGCTTCTTAACTTCTTCATTCTCTTGTGGCATTAACCTATACACGACTTTATTTGGAAAACTAGCTTCTGGTATGAGGTTTATATGATGACTCACACTCCTCATCGATGGCAACGAACAAGGTAATTCATCCACTATGATGTCAGCGAACTCTCCCAGCAGTTCCTGAACTTCATCTAGTAAATCATCCACTCTTGTGCTAGTCAGAACAATCCTTGGTTTCCTAACCACAAAGAATTGTGGATCTTCCTTCTTCTTAACCTTCGTAAGAAGCTCCTTCCCACTCATGAGAAGTACTGTGTTGCTTACTTCCGACTTCACCTCTTTATCTTTTATCGAAAACAACATATGGGTTTTCCCATTCTTCTCTAGGGTGTATGTGTTCATTCTCCCATCATGAATCACATTTTTTTCATATTGCCATGGTCTACCCAGCAATAGATGACATACATCCATGGGAATAACATCACATAAAATCTTATCATTATATCCTCCTATCTTGAATTCAACCAAGCATTGTTTAGTAACAGTTACCTGGTGTCCCTTCTGTAGCCATGAAACTCTGTATGGGCTTGGCTGATCGGTCGTCTCCAGCTCCAGCTTCTCTACCATCTCTGTAGATATGAGATTATCTGTGCTACCACTGTCTACAATGACCTTGCATACCCTATCCTTGGTCTTGCAAGCTGTTCTAAAAAGTCTGGTCCTTTGGACTGAACTTTCCACCTCCTTCTCGGGTGTCAAAAGGACTTTTCGCATCATAAGCGATCTTCCGCCTTCATCATCTTCTGCCTCAACATCCCGCCTCTGCGCCTCGGTGATGTGAGCTTCTCCAATGTCCTTCTTTTTCTCTAGACACTCGTAAGATTTGTGCCCATTCTTCCCACATGTGAAACATGTGATTACTCCACCTCTTCCTCTTCCTCTACCTCTGGTACGAGGAAAAGTGTTGTTGTCAGCATATCCTCTTCTTTGCTCTGTATGTTTCCCTCTCTGATCAACATATGGCCCCCACTGTGAGGTTCCACCTCTTTCAACTTTACCCTGAGGTTTCTTCCATTCCTCCTTGGGCTTCTGGTATTTGTCCTGGGCAACTACTTTGCCTCTGGGCTGACTTCTGCCTCGCCCTCGCTAACATTTCTTACGACTCAGCTTCTCCTCAGCTTTCAGAGCCATCTGATAAGCATCCTCCACCGTCCTGATGGTAACCATGCTTAATTCATCCTGAATGTCGTATCTCAGACTATTCAGATATCTGGAAACTTTCTCATCATCGCTCTCTCGATGACCTGCTATGATGTTCAGTCGATAGAATTCCTCAGTGTATTCTTTCAGTGTCATCAGCTTTTGTCTCAAGTTTTGCATCCTCCTGAACAGAGTAATTTGATAATCTCTCGGGATGAACTTTGCCTTCATCTTTGCAATCATTCAATCCCAACTTTTAATTTTTTGCTTGCCCTTACAGCGTCTGTTGGCTTGTATCTCATCCCACCACAATGATGCATGTCCTTTCAAGTGCGTAATAGCATGCTTGACTTTCTTATCCTCTTTGACATCTTCATAATCGAAGTCTGTGTTGAGAGCTCTAATCCAATCTAGAAGCTCCTCTGCATCCAGATTTCCCAAGTAAATTGGAATGTCCATCTTCGCCTTTGCACCCATCCTGGCAATAGCTTTAATTAAACGTTCATTTTCTGCATCCTCGGCTGCAACTTCCTCCTTGCGTTCAACCTCAACTTCGCTCTCGAAATCACTAAGATCCCCTGCACTAGTTGTGCATCTTTGCGTTGTCTCCATGTCCTCGAGTCTTGCTCGGAGATCACGCATCTGCCTCTCCATTTCTGGATTTGCTACTTGCCTGCCTCTTCTCCTCACCTCCCAATCTTCTGGGTCAGGTGATTGTCTTTCTCTCCTCGGTGGCATGGTGAATTTTCTTTCTCTGCTACAGAAAGAAAAGAGTCTTTTTGTGCTCTAATACCACAATTGATAGCAACGCGACCCCTTTCAGCACCCACAGGTCGAAAAGTCCACGCGCCCCACAGGATCTTCTTCTTCTCACGGCCCGAAGAACCCCGAGGTTCTTCTATTTCCCTATCGGGAAATCTACACCCACAGATCTCTCCACGCAATTCCCCCTGTCTTTACTTATCGGGAAATCGGAACTCGCGACTTCGCGAGTCCAATGGTCGATCACTGGGCTCTCGAATCTCTGAGACCTGATGTCTCAGACAATGCTGAATTCTCTCTTTCTTCTATCAGAAATTCTCTTATCGCGCTTTCACTACTCACGATATCGAACACTATGATTTTACGAGTCCCAATACCCGACGTGACGAAACTATGACGCACACACGCGAGTTGACTTTTCCACCTCCCGTCACTTCTATCAGAATTTTGGATTTCGCGGGATTGCGAATCCTGATGCCAATAGATTCGGGACTTGCCTTTTCCCGATCCTCGATATGTTACACCACCTGTCCTCTACTCTCCGACTCTTATGGCCCCACTGTCCTTTTCCCGTCGGGATATCGCGTTTGGCGATTTCAAGTTGCGAGAGTTTCCTACCTATGAAATATCCGATGCTCTGGACCTCGACTTCCTGGAATCTCCTGACACACATCCCCACTGATGGACGGTTCTGATCTATCAGGATATCGTGGATCGCGATATCGCAATTTTCGTTGTAACAACTTGGAGCTTCGACTCGTGAATCCCCGATACATGATCTCACGTGTAAATCCGACGGCTCTTGTGGCACGGATCAACGACACTGCTCCTCCTGAGATTCAAACCTCTTCCACACTTACGCTGTAACCTCCTTGCACCTCCCCGAGATCTAACGGCCTCAAAAATTTGTGAAATCTCCCCAGAGGATTTCAACCATCTATTCTTCCTTATGCAATCCACGAAATGAAGAAGTGTCTCTCCACGAGACTCGTTCACCTGCTCGCCAACCTGCGACACTTCCCTCGAACTTTCAATAGCATCTTCCCTACGCTTATCCTTCAATGAATTCGAAGGCCTATTCCTCCTGAGCTTTTCCTCGACTTCGAGTCTTCTTGGAAACCTCTTGCACGCACTCCTTGCGGCAACCCTTCAACCTCGATTGAGTGTTGAAGTCCCTCGATTCTTCTCACGCCTACAACAACAGTCTTTAACACTTCACTCAAGTTCACAACCCTGAGACTTTTACCTGGCCTGTGCACTCCTTGCACGGCTCCTGTGCCTAACTGCACCTTCTGGGATGAATGAGAACAAAAGTTCTCTCTACCTGAGCCCTCTGTCAATGCACTCCTTGCGGACAATTCGGCTGCACTCCTTGCAGGAATTCTCTGGCTCAAATAGAGAAACAATTGAAACTCTTTCACTCACTCTCTCAGACTCTTATCCATACATGAAATCACATACACATCATATAAAAGCAAATGTATAACAGGAAGCAAACACTCATGAGCATATCAACATCAAATACACAGAGAACAACACAAACCATGAATTTGAATCAAATTTCTTCTATTAATTCAAATGTCTGTACATGGGTGTTCTTCATACAATTCTCTGCATGATCTTCTACTTCTTCTCAATAATTCTTGCTCAGGTTAATGTTACAATGTACAATTGAGGGTGTCTATATCCGTTCTCCCTCTTGCGTTAAAAAACTATCAAATCTAGAATTAAATTCCTATCTACCAGCATTAACTATATTAAATTCCATCTATCTATTTAGGACGAGAGCTATCCGCTCAAGGTCCATTACAATATACAAGTGCGCTTCTTCATAAATGGCTTCATTAAAGATTTGGGCAACAATCCCAAAGTGTTTTCAAAACTTGTGTTGAACGCCTTCCAGTTGTTTTCCGCGTCCGCGCTGGTTCGCTTGATGTGTTGGCGATGCTCCTGCATCAATTAACCTTTCATTACTTATAAAATGCATAAATGTTTGATATCATCCATAACTTTAATGTCTTGCTTTGTTTTAATCAGGGGAGAAACACTATCAATGAAACCATTAGCACTGGACAACAAAGTGTTGATAGTGAAGCGCGGCTAGAAGATCATGGTGCTCCTTGTTATCATTGAAAAATCGTTTGCAACATTGCACACAATGGTTGAAGAAAGACATTAATTCCAACAGAAATTAGTAAACTTACAGCACCAAAATCCATCAAAAAGTCATAAAACTATATACTTGGTTCAAAAATCAAAGTGTACAAATTCACCAAAGGAAGCGCGCGCACTGTGCGCAGAATGCGCGGGCCAACACGGTCCTAATCGCACACTGTGCGTAGAATGCACGGACCAACACAACCCTGATCATGCACTATGCACAAGATGTGGGAGTTTCTACGAGAAAATTCATGCACTTCTCATGAATGACGAATTTATGAATCTTTTCGATCTCTCAACCACTTCCAGTCTGACCCCCAACATGATTTGACACTCAGATCTAAGCGAAATCTAGCTTGGAGGTTGGTCAAGGGCTAGGAAGTGCCCTAAAATTCCCCTTGTTCGCACTATGAACCAGTTGTATCTTTCCATGAATGGACACTATAAATATGTGCCATGGGTGTGCTAGAAAAATAAGAACTTTAAGGTCTTGTTATGTTGCAAGAATTCTTCATGGAGAATCCTCTTTTCTCTTTGAATCATTCAAGTACTATATCAAGGGCCATTCCACTCACCTCTTGAGAGGATTGGCATTGTATTTCTTCACCATTGTTACTTGCCATTGAATGAAGAGAAGAGCTCTATATTGGGGAACTCAAGAGCCCTCCCAAGGAGGAAGAGGGGATTCATAAGTCCCTGCCTTTCTCTACGGTGCTAGCCTATCAATATATTGATCCATTGGTAGCTATATGATTGTCATTTTTTGTTTTTCATGGTTCTAGTTCTTGCAAGCTTCTCTAACATTTATTTCCTTTTGTTTTATTTCCTTGTTTCATGTGTATTTGGTTATCTAATAAAATCACAAGCCTCTGTCTTGTTTAGTTGACTTAACTAGGTAAGTAAGTGTTGTGTTTTTTCTCACCCATTTGAAAAAACCAACACAACATATTGAAGACCATACTGGAGATTGTGAATCAAATTCCTCCTTATTTAAGTGTTGAGAGCACTTATTTCTAATTGTTTGGATATGCAGGTACCAAAACTGGCCTAATCCAGTCTTCCAAAGTAAAAATCCAGAGCCAAGGCAAGAGAATTTCATTTGGAAATTTCTTTCCCAACCCATGACAGGAAGCACATGGCTTTCGAGTCACACAGATGTGCATTATGTGCTCTGTGCATGTAACAACTTTCATATACCCATGCATTCTGCACCCTTAGCACGACTGTCATAACTACATCCCACTCACAAGTTCTTTTTTTGGAAAATTGTAAGGATTTTATGAGTGGTTTGAGGGCCCCTTGCCTTCATATTTTAATTTCCTGCACTTTGTAAAGAAACCACACTTCACTTAGAGTCCTTTATCACAAGGAAGGTTAGCTAACATAAGCACATAGGGGTACAAAGAATCATTATTCTTCTCTTTTCTTTATTGCCACATGGATGGCTCATTTGACATTTAAAACTTTGAGTTAAAGTTTTTGCTTTTTCAAATATAAATCAACTAATTTGGGACTAGAAATCAATTTTAACCCTCAAGTATGCTCTTCCCCCACACCCAAGTGTAATCTCGGGAATCAGAAAAGGTGGTTGAAAGGAAATTTCATCTCCCTTAGAAAATCATTAGGAGAGTCCAACACCCCCCTAGGGTACCTCTTAGTTTTGAAAAATATCTTAAAAACCTTTGTAAGGGCCTACACATGCCCACATGTTTGCAATCTTAGGATAGTTTCAAAAAAAAATCTTAGTCTAGACAACACTCTAGGAAAGTTTAAAAGATCAAGTAGTAGGCCCATACATGCCCACATGTCTACAATCCTAGGATAGTTTCAAAATATTTTCTAGTTTATACAACATTCTAGGGAGTTTAAAGGATCAAGTAAGGACCCATATGTCCACATTGCTAGTTATTTAGGGCTTTAATTATTCCGCAAGGTTGTACCAAAGAAACATAGTAAGCTAGGTAAGAATATTTGTAAGGACCATAGGAAGTCCACATGCTACAATCTTACACTTAACTTATTAAAAATATTTTGCACACTTTTCACTTTCTTGCACACAAATCCACTCATTACACACATAATTTCTATTAAAATAGAGGAGGTCGAAGTAGGATTTCTTTTTAGTACTCACAAAGTACTTCAAAGGAACTCTGAAATATATGACTACTTCTTTAGAAATTATCCAGACCAATTTAATTCAAACGAGGTTGGTCCATGACCCCAATCTCTCAACCCACTCCATCTAAAAAATTTCTAAGAATGCACTACAATTTCCTCCACGGGAGGTGCCTAAAGAAATTTTTAGTCTAGGTCGGATCTCGGGGGTAGGCATCCAAATAACCCCCTGTTATCAGGTTCTCACATTTTTAAACAATAAAAGTTGAGAATAGGGATCTTTCCAATCCTCCAAGTCAAGTGTTCCTATACCATAAGGCAGGGAGATACCCATGAAGGGTCGAAGGCTGAGGTCTGGTTGTTTTGCACATCCCTCGAGTCACCCAACTCTTGTGAGGGTATACAACCTATGACTCATTTTTTAGGTCGAAAATCTAAATGTTGCACTTTGACCAAGGTACTTACTGGCGAAAAATAGGATATCTACCTAGGTGGCAATTTTGGGCTGCAATCACACCTTGATCATATTTTGTGTGGCTATTGGGAAATATCGCCAGCTCTTTCGAGATATGCACCCTCTACCCCTCATTATAACTGATTACTTCAACCTTCACTAGTTCCTCTTCCAATGGATTCAAGCACCATTGTCGAGTGCTATTGGAAGGCCCAATTCTAAATTGAGAGGAAGCATGATAGGTCTTTTTAGGACATGAGCATTTATTTTTATTTTTCCCCCACGTGAACAAAATCCACCTATCCACGTGTTTTTTTATTTTACACTTGATTTATGTATGATGTTCATTTGATTACATGCAATTTTGAGTTATACTATTTTCTGAAGATCAAAAATATAAAAAGATCCTATTCATTTATTTCTCTCTTGTCACCATTTGCACATATTCACTTTGATAGTCGGAACCATAGGGGAACCAGAGAATCCTCGTTGTTCTAGATGCTTGCAGAATCTCCCTCTTATTCTAGGAGGAGTCCCTAGTCTTTCCAACTCACAGGCTCCACCATCTCACACCCCAGTGAGTGCAACTATCTTGGGATCGGATTTACTTGGTTCCACTTTTCTTGGGTGAAATACCCAAGGTAATCCATCTATTGGTTCTCCTTCACAAGGGGGCGGGGGACAAACTTCTTCTCGAGGGAGAAGTACAAATGCACCAAATCCCTCTCAAGGGATAGGTCCATTACCTACACACACAATGGATGGAACTAATCCTCCACCAAATACCCCTATGCCATACTTGGCATCCCTCAACATTCATGATTTAACCAAACTCACGAATGATCCCATTTTGCATGATGCCACTTGGCCCAATATGCCTACCAAATTGCCTCCAGATATTTCAAAGTTTCAAGGAAAACCAGGGGAAGATCCCGCCAACCATGTTATGACCTTCCACTTATGTTTCTCTTCAAACAACATCATGGATGATTTCATCTACTTGAGTTTATTTAAACAAACCCTCACTGGTTCATCATCCAAATCATATTTGGACGAAAAATCAAGGTCCCATGTGACCTTTGAATCATTGGCCAAGGCCTTTTTTCCCTTTTTCCAATTACCAGTTCGTCATGACACTGGCTTAGAACTTCTCTCTGAGTTCAAACAAACCATTTTTATCCATATATCCAACCACATCCATGAATAGCATCGATGACGTAGTTTGTGTAAAGCAGAAACCACTAGAGAACAACGTCTCGATTGGTTTCTGAAATCACACGTCCATGTGATTGCCAAAAATGTAGCATCCACTTTTCCTCAATCAAAAGAGGAATCTATCAGTAAGGCTCGACAATTTGGCTTCATATATTCCCAATCAAGTTACTTATACACAGTATTGTCTGATGCACCCAGACCCCTACCATTTGGCCAGGACAAACCTGGGGTTTCTCACACTGTGGATGGGTTGATTGGTTCTATGACACATATCAACCCTTACAGCCACCCATCACCTACTTATGGTGCAAATATATATCCTCAACCATATGGGGAATGTCTTATTACCCTCCCCACACTCCCCAACAATCATATCATGTTGTTCCCCCTCAGCCATTGGAAGGACCCCCACTGGTACCCCAGATGCATCTAGTCCCTCAATCAAGTATGGGTCCACCATCGACTCTCGTATATAACCCCAACAATAGTGGAAGTACTTCAACTTCCTATACACCATATGGATCATCTCCACAAAACCATCTGTATTTTCCATTTCCTGGTCCTCCCCAGTCGGTTTCTCCTCCACCAGGACAACCACATGTCAGCATTAATTTTGTTCATCCCTCTCCCATTCAGTAGGTTCATTCTTTTGAACATTTGAATACATAAAATCCATCCCATCAACCAAATAATGCCAAAAAGAAAGGAAAAAATCACAACAATAACAACACAGGACCATGAGGAAATAACCCCCAACAAAATTGTCCCACTGGGGGCACCCAGAATAAAGGCACCCAAAACCCCCAAGGGGGAAAAAATAACAATCAACCATGACAAGGGAAGAACAACAATCTCAAAACTAACTTCCCTTGCGCTCTAAGTGGTGAGTATGGACATTATACTCACCACTGCCCACAAATTGTCGATTACAAATGGATGAAAGAATCCATGAACACACAACACCCCCTGGCACCACCTGCCCCTCAGCCGACCCCACAACATTATTTGCAACCACCACCTATAGCCATTTTTCAAAACCCCATTCCACACCAAGGTGCAATGAATACCCAACAAGAGATAAACTTTGCCCCACCGCAAATGGGGCAATATCACAACTGATCTGGGATCTTTTCGTCATGTGACTTATTAAATAATTGTATTAAATGAGCATAAACTAAAGTACACCATAATGAAGGAAAATATCAAAAGGAAAGAGACATAAGCATGCAATATGAACACAAATAACTTGATAATGGAGTTCGTCCCTGGTGGACTATGTCTTTGGGTCCTGCTCTCAAATGGGTAGGTCTTTTTATCAACTCCACAAAATAATTGGGTAAAATACATAAGTATACCTCATTCTAGAGTTAATATACATAATATTTTCTCAGATAAGAAAACTAACATCACCACTGTGTTCGTGGCATCGAATTACCTAAAAAATATTGTCTCCACACCTCGATCTGAGTCTGACACTTTCAGGCCCAAGAGACACCCTTGCCTTGGTTTTCGTGCTCTACTTCTGCAATAAATGACTGGACTATCTTGAAATTCATGCCCAATCTCAAAAAATGTTCCTTTGTACCATACAGTCACGCTCTTGTCTGATCTCCTCTTTTCTTCCCCCGTACATTGGCAAAGGCCTCCTTTTATATAAAATTGTGGTGGTTATGCCATAAAGATGGTGGTTGGTGAATTGCTTAGTGCATACTAATTTAGGACATAGGTTGGCAGAGGTCCCGGGATCGAATCCCTTGGACTCCCCTTTTTAAATACATGGTTGCAACCAAATTTGGCAGACCGCTATACTTTGCAAAGATTATGGTGGTGGTTTTAGGAGGTGGCTATATTTGGTGGACAATGCAATGTACTGCCAGTTCTGCTGGAACCACTGACATATTTGGCAGTCGGTTATTAATATATATTTTTTTCATAATTTGTTTCTTGAGCCTCCTTTTTCATTTTGGGGGTGCCATGTGGCACCCTCCGATTGGGCCACGTGGCATCCGATGATTGACCCACCTGGCTGCTGACATCACCTCCACGTCACCTCCGTACAAGACACCTCCATGTCACCTCTGTACATAACACGTGGCACCTTTTGGGTGTTTCCACGTGGCACTTTTTTACCGGTCCGCATGGGGCCCTGAAAATCCTATTGGCGAGTGACACATGGCATCCTCTGGTGTTTCCATGTGGCATGCTGATGTCATCATGACACATGTCACCCTTTGTGCTTTCCACATATGTTGTACAGATGATGATGTCATTGGTACTGATGCTGACATCATCCGTACTGATGCTGACGTTAGTAGTACGGATGTTGACTCATCCCTATTGATTGGGATAGGTTGACCAAAACTTTGACCGTGAATATATTTCGATCCATAACTCCGTTTGACGATTTGTTTGCTTCGTTACAAAGCTTGTGATGTGCTCTTCATGATCATGTCATTTTAAATGAGTTTTTGGAAATTTGAAAATTTTCCCTTTCTCTATATGTTGAATCCATTATGAGCATCCTAAGTTGTCTCTACACATTATGAGTTGTTCATAGCCTTCTCTGGATCCTTTTTGGATAAAAAACCCAAGTCCTAATCAACCCAAAAATCTATTTGATCGCAATATACTCCATACTAGTGAGGAAGATATTCTTCTACAAACATGCATCCATCCATACAACCTTCTTCTTGAATCTACCCAAACCACCTCAGAAACATCTCCTGCTACAATCGAACACCCATTGATGATCCCATGCCCTAATATCGAACCAAAACCTCGTATGCCCTGCATACCTCTATGAAGGAATGTACATAACCCTCATGCTAGGGTAGCTCATAATTAAAGCCCGATCGACGACTTAGCCTAGTCTCCTGCAACCATGTATGTGTTGGAGTTCCTCCAAACCTTTCCATCTCAGCGCAAATCCTTGATTTTCTCCTTAGGGGAAATGGACCCAACAGATAGTCATCTAATCACCTTTGATCTAGGCAACAACGAACCATGCCTCCCTACTCTGGTAGCCTTTCATATACCAGTTAAGATCTGGAATATCACAGTTCATCATTGCATCATCGATGAAGGTGCATCCATATGCATCATTTCCACAGTAGTATGGAAGAAACTCGGCTCACCTAAGCAAGTACCATCTGCCATTACCCTGAGATATTATGACGGTCGACCATCATCCCCTGAAGGGATCTTCCAAAATGTCCCCGTAAAACTTGGGGGAAAATCATCCTGATTGACATTGAAGTTATCGACTCCCCATTTGATTACAATATCTTGTTCAGACGTAGCTACATGTATGCTATGAAGGAAGTAGACTCTTCTGTGTTTCGTATGATGATGTTCCCCCATAATGGGAAAATCATCGCCATCGACCAACTTGCACATTACAAGCCTAATCATTCTGCTAACATTGATAACATCCTCCCTCTTGTACCCGCTAGCTCGGATGCTTTTCCAGTCATCGACATTGGCCCTGGAATATTCAAAGACCCATCCTTGTTAGAAACTTATCATGGAGCACCACCTCTCCTAAACCAATCTATTTCAGCACAAGTTTGTGTAGATTCCTCCAACGGAACAGATGTTGGAGAAAATACTCCTCTCACTGAGGCCCCTCCCCACATCGAAGTCCCTGTTGGGTATGTGTTATATTCTTTGCATGTGTGTGTGTGTGGGTGCGTCAGATACGACGACTGCGTCAGATTTTGCTATTTTTAGCTGATTTGTAAATTAATCCTGGATTAAGGGATTAGGGTTTTGGTATCTACAGAATACCTAAAAACATTGTATATATTGTATGGCGAATGGTGAAATTCGATATAATGAAAAAGAAAGGTTTTCCCGGTTGAGAGTTTCCAGTAAAGATCTATGTGTATTCTGTGTATGAGCCATTGATTAATTTCTGTATTGCTTAAGAATATATATGCATTGCTTTACTTCGCAGGTTTAAAACTTACATGTGGTATCAGAGCACGTTTTTGGCTTCAGAGGGACGCCTCTATTGCTGAGGGTTTGGCTCGGTCTTGACAGATCAAGTTTATCTTGGGTCTGTGATAAACCTGGGTTCAGTGGGAGCTTTTGCAGAGGAGATTTGAGTAAAGTAAGAGGAATGGCGAGCTCATCTAGAATCGAGATAGAGAATTTCAACGGTAAAAACTTTGAGCTATGGAAGCTCAAGATGGAGGACCTTCTTGTAGACAAAGAACAATGGATCGTTTTGGATCCTGGTACACAGCCTACTGGTACACCATCTACAAGCACACAGACTACTGGTACATAAACTACACAAACTACCAGTACACAAACTACTAGTACACCAGTTACTAGTATGTCGAAGGAAGATTGGGACAAGTTGGACAGAAGAGCAAGGAGTACCATTCGACTCTGCCTGGCAGATTCGGTGTTGTTGAATGTCTCAGGAGAATCTATATCCAAGGAACTATGGGATAAGTTAGGGAATTTGTATCAATCAAAGTCCCCGGTAAACAAGTTGTTTCTTCGAAAGAAGTTGTATCATCTTAGGATGGAAGATGGAGATTATGTGTCAGAACATCTAAATGACTTTAATACTCTGGTAAGTCAACTTGGATCTGTTAATATTACGATTGTAGAAGAAGATAAGTGTATTACTTTGTTATGTTCTTTGCCAGACTCTTGGGATAATTTGGTTGTAGCAATAGGTAGTACCACTCAACCTACATTGAAATATGAGGATGTAGTTGCATCGTTGTTATCTGAACAGATGAGGCGAAAAAGCATGGATGGTCATAGCACAGATGCTTTATTTGTAAGAGGGCGTCCCCAAGAGAGGAACCCTGGTAAGCCTTCGGGATGGAGATCTAAATCTACAGGTAGATCCAAGTCCCCAGGAAAATCTTTGAGGAAATGCTAGAAGTGTGGTAAAACAGGGCATTATAAGAAAGATTGTAGGTCTAAGAAGGTTGAAAAACCAAAGGGATCTGATAGTACCTCTTCCACAGAGGTGAAAACCCCCACTGAAGAAGGAGGTGATGTTTACCTAGCATCTACAAGTACACATGCAGACCATGGTGTATGGTTGATCGACTCAGGTGCATCATACCATATGACTCCTCATAGAGAGTGGTTCTTTGAATATGAAACATATGATGGTGGTGATGTATTCCTAGGAGATGACTCGACAGCAAAAATATTTGGACGTGGAAGGGTTAAGTTGCTGCTAAACAATGGAAGGATTAGAACTCTTCTTGGGGTTCTACACATTCCAAAACTAGCCAGGAGCCTCATATATGTAAGTAAGTTGGGTGATGCAGGAGTGAAAACTGTATTTGAAAAGGACACTTGCAAGATGGTGCGAGGAGCAATGGTGTTGATGAGGGGAGTTCGTTGTGGAACTCTGTACAAGTTGTTGGGAAGAACTTATACTAATGGGTGTAACAG